>JAOTRA010085540.1:0-12432 GCA_026260255.1 Pseudolaguvia tuberculata | reverse complement strand
CTGTGGCGACCCCTAACGGGAGCAGCCGAAAGGAAAAGAAGAAGAAGAAGAAGAAGAAGAAGAAGAAGAAGAAGAAGATTTTTCTGTGATTAAAGTCCTGTTCCTAACTAACATTCATAATTCATTTATTCATTTATCTTCTAACCTGCTGCTGGAGGGGTCTGCTGGAGCCTATCCCAGGCACAGGTACACCCTGGAAAGGCCACCAGTCCAGAGTACCTGTAGAAAACCCACGCGTAGAGAACATGCACACGAACAGAACATGTCCACACAGAAAAGACCCCTTGCCCAGAGTCGACGGCACTGTCCAGTCCAGCATTCAGAATGTTTTAAATGACAATTCATTTAATTTCAGCAGAAACTTAAAAAATTTAATAACTTGAAATGTCTGGTGATGTCATTTAGGCTAGCAATTATATGTAGAAGCTTTTAATTTTTCTGACATTTAGAAGATATAGGTAAAAAATCCATAGGCACTGTTAGGGTTATTTTGTTGTTGGTTTATTGATATTTTCTGAAAACCAAAAAGTGATTAACCCATCCGAGACCTGCCTCTATAAAGTCTTTTTGTTAGGAGTTAACAATTGGTTCTCAGAAGTCAGAGATTTTCCAGCAGCAAAGAAAATAACATTTAAAAGGAATTAAATTTTCTTTCAAACTCATTAAATTGTTCAAGGATCTTATGAATTCCTGCTTTTTGCATTCTCTATGATGCAGCACAGTTTCCTGTTACGAAACCATGGCAAAATGCAAAATAAGGCATAGTAAATCATATATTTGTGAATGCTAGAACAAAGTTGGATATAATCCTGTAAGTATTAAGTTTAAAAACTTCTTTCAAGCTTAAATATAAATATGTAGCTGTAGCTGATCATTCACAAATTTGGGGTCATTGGGATCTGCTGGACCCTATCCCAGCTGTTTCTTAAAACGTGAAAGGCAGTAAGGGTATTCCTTAGACAGGTAGCCAGTCCATCAGTTGGCCACTAGAAATTTGGTTTTTATTGAACTTCTACCATTTTTCTATATCAGTGCTAGCTGCAAAAATATATGCTCACAAATTTGCTAAATTTTTGTAGCACTTTTCAATACATTTCAATCTACCGCCACAATCCAGCGCCGGGACACGTATGCCAATTTTCTTGAATTAGCTGGCATGTTTCCATTGGAAAGTAAGAAATAATCATACTCAATAAAGATCTATTCCTGACAGTACTGCAAGAAAAATAGTATTAAGAATCAGCGGTTTGGATTAGTTCACCATGCAAATAGTGTTTGAGTGCACGGGGGGGCTGGACATAACCACATCTACCATTACATGCATATCTGTGCCATCATATATTATAGTCAAATATAACCTACACTTTTTTTTATCATTAGTAGATTCTGGTGCTACGTTAAATCTCCCTGTTGAAGAACTGGTTCAACAATTCCCCTTCAAATCGCAGCCCTATATGGTTAGCCTATTGGTGCTACTATTACATGCTAGACTCTCTCCACCATCTTCCAAATAGGAGAAACTACCATTTTGTCATTCCCTTTAATAGTGATGATTATTTTTCTTGTGATCATGATCTCTGCTTATGGTTTTGTTTCACAATTTGGATTTTTATGCTTGATGTTTTGGACCATGTTTCTGCTACGTTGTTTGACTTTTATTCCAATCACCCCTTGTGTGTTTCTGCTTCTTCACCCACATCACATACTGGCTGTCAGATATTTAAAAAGTGATTCATTTGGATGCTTGGAAATCTGCAGTTAATATCTGCAGTAATGAGAAAAATAATTTTCAGATTAGATACTGAATTTCTGGGCGGTGCGGTGGTGTAGTGGACAGCACAGTTGCCTTACAACAAAATGGTCCCAAGTTCGAATCCTCCCACAGTCCAAAAACATGCAGATTAGATGGATTGGTGATTATAAATTGTCCATAGGAGTAAATATGTGTGAATGGTTGTTTGTCTATGGGTATCATCCTGAGATAGACTGGCGACCCGTCCAAGGTGTACCCCCGCCTCTCGCCCTATGTGTGTTATGACCCCTGTGACCCCGGATTCGGGAATAAGCGGGTAAGAAGATGAATGATGATAATGACTTTCCTTATATTATTAATGTTTACTAATTCTCAAGTGTTAATGTAGAGGGGCATGTATTTTTACAGCAGTTCTACAAAATACCACTCAACAATCATATATTGTTAGTTCAACATATTGAACAATTCTAAATATAGAATAGTTAACAGACTTCACATTCCTAATTTATTGAAAAAATTGTTTTCTAACATTTACATACAAACTCATGTAAAACATTTATATTCAGAATCAAAAAGTAAAACAAACAAACAAACAAACAAAAAAAACAGAAAGCACCTACGTCTACAATGAGATTTTTTTTTGTCAGAAATGTTTAGTTCAACTCAGACTCTTATTATTCTTTCCTACTCTGTGACCTTCTAAGCAGGCAGAGCAGTAGAGTTATTATAGACGAGTGGGATTTCTATTTATGACAAAGTGTGTCCTTGCTTTTACATAAAAGGGATAAAATACACTTAATGTTAACTGTAAAAGATGTACCTATGAGTCAGCCAAGGCTTGCACATATGGTTTACCATTACTGACAGGAAACAAAAATAGTCTGTTCTGTCTAAAGAACAACCTATATTAATGTTGATAATCAGTGCCTGCCCGTCAAACAGGCAATACCGGCAGCCACCTAGAGCCCTGCCTTTCTTGGAGGGCCCCGCATCAATCTAATACATAATATTTGGGTTTAGACCTCATTCACTAATTCTCAACGATGGTAAGGGGGAAACATAACCTAAAAAGATAGCTCTGTATAATTTATACATGACAAATAGCTGAAAATGATCATTCAGATAAAGCAACACTATAAATAAAAGCAGCAAAGATCTGAAACAGCAGCACATTAAGGCGTGAACACGTCGAGTAGTCGCCATTTAAATCTACGAATTGATTGCGGTTTGTTAAACAGGACATGATCTAGTCAAGGACTGTGCTTTTACACCTACTACCTTCTCTAATCTATGTAGGAGATAGTCTTTGGTGTTGAAGGCTTCAGTAAGATCCAGGAGAACAAGCAGAAAGACTCAGCCCTGAGCAGAGGTCATTAAAAGATCATTTACTACTTTAAAAATTGTGATCTCAGTGCTCTGGTGAGGGCTAAATTGATTGATAAAATTCATGTATTTTATTTTGATGTAGATATGAACATAACTGCTTCTGACTTTTTCTAAGATTGAATTGAATATAATAAATACATTAAAATAAAGTATTGTTTTTGTACTACTAATTAATTCTTAACAAGTAATCTATAGATGTATCTGTGTAACTAATAATAATAATAACTAAGAGTAATGAGTGCATATGGAAAATTGAGGAGATATCCGGATCCATGTTGCAGCAATATTTTTTATGTCATGAAAACAAAACAAACAATATCTACATTGCGAAATAGTACATACTTATTTTGATACTTAGTCTGGGAAACCAACAAAGCAATAAACAAAAGAAAACTTACTGTGTGTCACAGATGGGGCAGATTCTAGCACACAATCACCGCCTCGTTCCCGCTCTCCTGAATTCTAATCACCTGCACCTGTTCCTCGTTTCCCCTCTTCATCTCACTCTAGTCAGTGTCCAGGCTTGTTTTGAACACGAAGGGACATAGTACTGATACGCTCTAGCCTATTTATGGTTCAATGCCTGTGCTACTAACCTTTGCCTTTTGTTGTTTCCAGTGTCCCCAGAAGAGTCTGTCCAAGTCTTGTCCTGCCTGTCGTGTTCTGTCATTTTCCTCACTCTCCCTGTTCTGCACCATCCTTCAGGAGGATTCCACCTTCAGCACTTCACGGCGAGCGGGATCCACAAGCTTGTTCGCTCTCTATCTTGAACTGTTTACACCCCCGATCCCTTCCTGTTTATGTTGTGATAATTCATCCCTTTCTGTTTGTAACCCAGTTGTGTGCATCCTCCCAATAAACCCTGTTCAATTTTATCCTGCTTAACGATTGGTACTCTTCCATAACACTGTGTAACATGATATCTAAATTCATCTAACTCACTTAAACTCAATAATCCCTGATGTGTTGATCACTTCCTTATATAATGCATCATTACAAAGTCCATGCTTCGGATTATGATGCATCCAAATGTGGAAGGGACACAAACAGGGTCCTTATGTGACCGGGGATTTTGATTTTGATTTACCACACAGACCACATTTAGCCACATTTAGTGGGTTCATTTACTTTGTAGTTTATTTACTTAATATTTTCAAGACTAATTTGGTCTGAAAAGTTTTCCATGAATGTACAAATTATGCAAAATGCTTATAATATGACAAAATGCAATACATATAGAATATGGCAGTGGGAATACTGTACAAAATTAACCAAACTTCAGTACATACAAATATTACCCACTTACATATGACTATGAAAACTAAAAGAAAAGAACACACACATAATGAGCTCCTATTTCACACTTTACAGTCACTGTGAGAGCTGAAACCCCTGGCAAAATTCTGTAAACTGTCTAGTCAATCAGATAAACCATTAATCACATGAACATGTTCAAAATTTAATCATGTAAGGGATTTTGTAAAACCCTAATTAAACAGGCCTACACCACATGGTGTGACGTCATACCATCGTAAATTACACGACATAACATTACATACACAATTGCTCAGATACAATTCCTATGTGTAACACACACACATCACCATTCACCAATGACTCCAGAAATTCACTATTCCTTTTGACTTAACAGTTTAGAGAAAACATCAAATAGAAATAAAATACACTTAAACATGAAAAGATAGAACCAAACTTTTAACACCCCCCATCCCAAACCCCCGTGGAACAACACCCTAGGAAACATTCATGCACAGGAACCGAAACAGCAAGCGGATAGAGATGGGAAGAGACCCACATGACAGAAGTAGGTGATGAAACTGACCTACAGGCAGGCAACGAAACTGAAATACAGTTGGAAGCAAAAAGACAGAGGGCAAAGAAGCAGACAAGCAGACAGACCAGCAGACAGACCAGCACACCCTGGCATGACACCGAGCAGAACGGAAGGATGGAAGCAGGGAAAAAGTCGGGAACCAGGTGAAGACAGAAACGAGTTAGAAGACAGAGACAAAAAAAGGCCAAAGACTGCAACAGAGAGAGGAATTACAGAAGAAAAAAATAATGATAGAAGCAGGAAGAGGGCTGAGACAGAAGCTGAAACTGAGAGACACGGAGATAACAGAGGATGTAACCAAGGAAAACAAAACTTAAACCAACAAATCTAACAATGAGAGAAACCTAAATAGAAAATAGCAGCGAACGGACAAATCTCTAAACAGCGGCATAAGCAGGCCCCGGAACAAGGAATGACAAGAACATAGAGAGAAAGAGACAGTCATGGATAGCTAAAGGTACGATGGACGGATTCCTATACTCAGACTGGGAAACCAAAAATGCAATAAAAAGTTCAAAACTTACTGTGCAACATGATACCTAAACTCATCATATATTTTAATTTACTTAATAATAATCTTAAATTTTTTGATTGCGGGCACTTCCATAAATAATGCGTAATTTCCCAGAAGTCCATGCTTCGAGTACCAATACATCCAAATGTGGGAGGAGAATAAACACTTCCTTACAACATAGCACTTGGCAATTTACTTACTATGTACTATTGGGTCTGCATAGACTACTCAGGAGTACTAGTTCAGTATATTAACTTGCATAATGTACATTTTCCTGTCATGTGTACTTGAAATAATTATGTAAGTTATGTAATGTAAGTTAAGTGATTTTTTTGCTGTAATTACTTTGAGTATTCAGATCTACTTCATGCAAACTGCAATTAAATGTATCCTACTTTTTAAATTATAAAAACAATAATTAATAAATAATAATAATAAACAATAAATAAAATAAATGCCATCCCTCAATTACTGTTCTGTATGATACAAAAACTCCATTACTCCAGGTGAAATATTATTTGTCTATCTAAACTCTCATGTCTTAGTCAAAACAAAAGTTTTGTTGCCTATACAGAAGTTGAACAAATTTAGTGCAAATACAAAAATATTTCAGCAAAATAAGTGATGTGAGATCCAAATTTAATATTTTGTATGACTTCCATGAACTTGAAGTTTGATGCGATTTGGCAAGGACTCATACAATTTATTGATCAAGTCACCAGGAATTGCAAAGAAAGCAGTTTTGCATGCCTCCCACAGTTTATCAATATTCTTTGGTTTCATCTTCTATACTTCCTCTTTCATCCTCTTTCATTACATATGTTACACAATCAATTTATAGTTAAACAGGTTTATTTCTCAAACCTTCTATTTTCACAAACTTTAAATTTTCAGAAGCCAAGAATTTGTCATGCCCTCCTCTGTTATGAGCGTCTCCGGCGCGCACCCTAGTTTTCTCCTAGGGGTGTCGGTTCATCTGACTTTTTCCCCTTTGTGCCCTGATTTCTTTTTTTCCCTTTTCATGCGTTTACTCAACTTTGAGTTTGCGATCTTGTCTCAACTCGTCACATCTCGTTCACGGTATATTTTTTTAATTTAAATCTTGTTCTTGTTTTTTATTTTATTTATTTATTTATTTATTTATTTTTTCTTATGAATAAAATGGACTATTTAAACTGTTGGAAAAATGCTTAGAAATGAGGGCGGCGTGAGCAAATAGGCGTGAGTAATTAGAGATATATAGTTTGATGAAAAACTAATCATAAACTAACTATAACATATACATATTAGGCGTAGCACTAAAATAAAGTAATGAAAGTATAAGGATACGCTTACATAGGGCAGCAGGCTGACGAAGCCCCGCCCCCACACTGCGCTAGCTGTCATTTCTGCATGGACATGTTTGGCGTTGTCGTCCTGGCAACTACGTTGTCAGGGCGATGACGTATTATTTAAGGTCATGCGACAGCAAGCGCAGGTGTGGGTAATTGTTTATGTACGGCGTTCCTATGGTTGATTACGTTTTTGGACTACTTGGACTTTGTGAAGCTTTTTTGAACTTTGTTTATTATTTCGTGTATATATTCTCGTGTTTATTCTTTGTGTTTAGTCGTCTGCGTCTTGTTCCTGTGTTTTGTTTGTTTTCGTTACGTGTTTCACTGTATATAATTCTGCACCCTCACTTCATAAAAATCTCCTCCTTCACTGCATCATGGATCCAGCGCTTTTCTCTGTGCTTACGGCACCATTACAGAAAGTGAACTAAATGTGATGTGACACTAGATGAACTTAACTGAGTGTTAAACTAAAAACTAACCAAAATAAAAACACTAATACAAAAATGACACCAGAGACACAGTGGTACTGAAAGGGAATTTCTTTATTGAAAGAGCCCCATTACTAGTCAATTGGAATGATGTCTTCATCAGAGGAAGCAACAGCGGGAGAGTACAAGGGTGATGGCAACGAGACGACTGATGGGGGTGAAGAGTCCTCATCTGAAAACAATGGTGGTGATAGTATGGGAAGAGGAGACACACTGTTAAATTGTGGGAATTGTCTGCGAAAACATTTGACTCCTGAAGGCCCAGGGTTCCCGGTGGAGTCAGCAGAAGGCATGTAGTCGGTTTGTGTTCCGACATCACAGGTTAAGGGGAGAATGGCAGGATCAGTCTGCACGGTGACATCACAGGTTCGGGGTGGAAAGACAAGGCGCACTGATTAAGTATTTTCTTCTAAAGTGCACAAATTGATGAGTTGGTCTAGAAAAATACCAATCTCCCCAGTTAAACCGGCCAGTTGAGAACGCCACACTCGCAGAATGAACTCCTTACTTTTAGCAGTTAAACGTGCTAGAAAGAGAGATAGAGAGAAATACATAAAATTGCGTACCACTTTGTCATGTTGTTCTATAAAAATACTGACTTAAAACTTAGTTATTAATTACTAACTGTGTGAAATTAAGTACTTAATTAAAATAATCATTAAAATATATAAAATAGATGATTCTAGGGTGAACTGATAAAAATCATTAAGAATTGAACTGAATAGGTGATTTCACAATGTAATTTAGAAGTAGTTCAAATAACATTAACAAAAATGAGAAGAGTATATAAAATTAAAACTTACGCATTTTGGGTGGTTAATATGTCCAAAGTACAAAAACTTTGAAGAAAATCCGCAGCGAAGTGAAGTCTTGGGTTGCAAACAAGCAAAGTGTGAAAAATCCGGAAAAAAGGGGACTTATATATGGGTATCGTCATTTTTAAAAAAATTAATCGTATTATGCTTGGTTTTAATGGAAAATTACAGGACTGCAACCAAGCAGTAGGGACTGCATCACTAGGGTAGACTACTAGGGTAGTCATAATTAGAAAAGAGCCGGAAATAATGGTAACTGCATCGCTAAAGGAGGAGCCTGATTAGGTCAATTTGAAAATAATGGGAATATGGCAAAACTAGATTGGATTATTAAAAAATAATGGAAGTCCATTGGTCTAGAAGAGGGTGGGAATAACGCTTCCAGCGTATAAAAAGGGTGGGACAGATTTGTGATGGAATTTGCACAATCGTTTGGAACTTACATCGTTTGGAAAGTTTGTTCTTTTAACTTGTGCCATTTATTGTTGGAAAGATTGCCTTCTTTATCCTGTGAATGCTTTCTAACTGCAATAAATTGGAGTTTTTGCTCTTCTCACCTTGGACTCAAGAGTTTTCATTATTTTAAGAAGTTTATTATTTTCTTTGACAATTGAATTTGGATATAGCTATTGATGTGTCTGCTGAGAGGTGGGCTCTGAGTTCCGACAAAATCCGCCAATCCTGCGTTTGGGTGCGCTCCTTATCCCTGATCCTGCTCCCCCCCACCCTATCTGACAGAATGAACCAACCAGGTTTGCATTCAGCGGATTGGCAGCAGCCCCCCCCCCGATCGCATTCCCGCGGAGATATGACGGCCGACGCGATAAGAGTCGGAGGTTTGTACTGAAGTGCACAGTGTTTAGAAAGTCCCAGCCACACAATTACACCACGCCCAGTAGCAAATGCTGGCTGGTGTATTTGTGTTTAACGAGGAAGGCACTGGACTGGTTAGCTGAAGCTTGGAACTTAGACCAGCGTCTCAGGGAGGACATCCTCTACCTTTTTTTCTCCTCACCACATGTGACTTTCTCACCCTAGTGGAGGCTGTAGTCTTTCTGGCCCGCCCAGAGATGTGCCTGGGGGGTCAGAGGTGGTCGAAGAGCGTCTGCCTGGTCCAAAGGTGGTCGAGGAGCGTCTGCCTTGTCCGGAGGTGGTCAAGAATCGTCTGCCTGGTATGGCGGTGGTTGAGGAGCATTTGCCTGGTCCGGAGGTGGTCGAGGAGCGTCTGCCTGGCCCGGAGGTTGTCAAGGAGCATCTGCCTGGTCTGAAGGTGGTCGAGGAGAATCTGCCTGGTCCGGTGGTGGTCAAGGAGCATCTGCCTGTTCCGGAGGTGGTCCAGGAGTGTCTGCCTGGTCCGGAGGTGGTCAAGGAACGTCTGCCTGGTCCTGAGGAGGCCTGGGGGCCTCGTTCTGCTTCTGAGGAGGCCTGGGGGCCTTGTTCTGCTCCTTTCATGAAGACCTCGGGGCCTCGTTCTGCTCCTGTCACGGAGGCTAGGAAGCCTCGTTCTGTTCCTGTCACGGAGTCTAGGAAGCCTCGTTCTGTTCCTGTCACGGAGACTAGGAAGCCTCATTCTGTTCCTGTCACAGAGGCTAGGAAGCCTTGTTCTGTTCCTGTCACAGAGGCTAGGAAGCCTCATTCTGTTTCTGTCACGGAGGCTAGGAAGCCTCGTTCTGTTCCTGTAACGGAGGCTAAGCAGCCACGTTCTGTTCCTATCACGGAGGCACGGAGGAAGCCTCGCCTCGACCCTACCCTATAAGGGTATTGGATCGTTCATGGACCATTATCCCTTCTATGTTTATCTGGCTGGGTACTTTTTTCCCTTTTTTTTCTCTCCAGTGTTTGAGTATTTTAAGTTTTGCTTATAGTCTCAGCCTCAGATTTTTTTGTTTGTTCAATGATGTGTAGTTTTGTCCCTTTTCTCCTCTCTCGTTAATGTTCTCCTCTCTCGTTCATGTTCTCCTCTCTCGTTTATGTTCTCTCTCGTTCCCTCACTCGTTCATATTTCCTCTTTCTTTCCCTCTCTCGTTCATGTTTCCTCTTTCGTTTCCTTTCTTGTTCATGTTTCCCCTCTCGTTCCCTCTTTTGTTCATGTTTCCTCTCTTGTTCCCTCTTTTGTTCATGTTTCCTCTCTTGTTCCCTCTATCGTTCATGCTTCCTCTCTCGTTCATGTTTCCTCTCTCATTCATGTCCCCTCCCTCGTTCAGGTTCCCCTCTCTTGTTCAGGTTCTCCTCTCTCATTCATGTTCTCTAGGTTCCCCTCTCTCGTTCATGTTCCCCTTTCTCATACATGTTCTCTCAGTTCCCCTCTCTCGTTCAGGTTCCCCTCTCTTGTTCATGTTCTCACGGTTTCCCTCTGTTGTTCAGGTTCCCCTCTCTCGTTCAGGTTCCCCTCTCTTGTTCAGGTTCTCTCGGTTCCCCTCTCGTTCAGGATCCCCTCTCTTGTTCATGTTCTCTCAGTTTCTCTCTCTTTCAGGTTCCCCTCTCTCGCTCCTGTTCTCTTGGTTCCCCTCTCTCATCTCCTCTTAATTCCATCTCTTGTCCTCTCTTCTCGTCTCAGGTCCTCTCTCTTGTCTGGTTCTTGTCTCGGTTCCCCCCTCTCGTCTGGTTCTGGTTCTCGTCTTGGTCCCCCCTCTCTTGTCTGGTTCTGGTTCTCATCTCGGTCCTTCTCTCTCATCTGGTTCTGGTTCTCGTCTCGGTTCCCCCTCCCTCGTCTGGTTCTCATTCTCATCTCGGTTCCCCTTCTCTCGTCTGGTTCTCATTCTCATCTCGGTTCCCTTCTCTTTCGTCTGGTTCTCGTTCTCATCTCAGGTCCCCCCTCTCTCATCTGGTTCTGGTTCTCGTCTCAGGTCACCCTCTCTGGTCTGGTTCTGGTTCTCGTCTCAGGTTCCCCCTTCTTGTCTGGTTCTGGTTCTTGTCTCAGGTTCCCCCTCTCTCATCTGGTTCTGGTTCTCGTCTCGAGTACCTCCTCTCTTGTCTGGTTCTGGTTCTCAACTCGGGTTCCCTCTCTCTTTTTTGGTTCTGGTTCTCATCTCTGTCCTCTCTCTCGTCTGGTTCTGGTTCTAGTCTCAGGTTCCCCCTCTCTCGTCTCGCCCTGGTTCTCATCTTGGTTCCCTTTCTGGTTCTCGTCTCAGGTTTCCCCTCTCTTGTCTTGGTTCCCGTTCTCGTCTCGGTCCCCTCTCTCATCTGGTTCTCGTCTCGGTCCCCTCTCTTGTCTGGTTCTGGTTCTCGTCTCAGTTTCCCCCTCTCCTGTCTGGTTCTGGTTCCCGTCTCGGTTCCCTCTGTCTCGCCTCGGTTCTGGTCTCGTTCTGGTTCTCGTCTCAGGTTCCTTTTCTCATCTGGTTTTGGTTCTCGTCTCAGGTTCCCCCTCTCATCTGGTTCACATCTCAGTTTCCTCTGTCTCGCCTCGGTTCTGGTCTCGTTCCTTCTCTAGTCTTGCTCTAGTTCTCGTCTCTGGTTCTGGTTCTCGTCTTGGTTCCCTCTCTCACCTCGTTCTGGTTCTCGAATCATGCCCCTCTTTCTTCCAGAGGGTCCCCCTAGGAGAACGCCAGGAGGCATTCATAGAGGGGAGAGCGTGACCATACTCTGTTATGAGCGTCTCCGGCCCGCTGCCAGTGTGCAGTGGCGCGCATGGGCTTGGCTGTGCTTGAGCGCTCTTGTATTTCTTATGAATAAAATGGATTATTTAAACTCGCCAATCCTGCATTTGAGTGTGCTCCTTATTCCTGATCTTGCTCCCACCACCCGATCTGACAGAATCAAGAACCAAAAACTAAGCATTGCAAGACAAATGAATATAAGTGTAAGTAATTAGGCGGGGTCAGGTCCATGGTGCAGAGAACCAGTTTAATGGAACAAAAATAAACAAAAGAAGGAAGCTGGCATAAAAGGAACCAAAGGGACTCAGAGGGCTAGTCTAGAAAACAAAGTTAACTACACAAAAAGTTAAGTTTCCGTTTATTACAGCCGCGTTGCTGCGCGCATATGTTTTGGTTGATTTAAATGCTTTTCTTCTCACCCGGAAATAAAGGGTGATTCCGTTATGTTCTGACTCCTGCTGCTCATTCGTATAGCCCGTAACAGAATAATCCGCCCAAAGACATTTACAAAAACCAAAAAAAAAAACCAAAACATGAAGTCAGCGAGACACGCCCGCAAGAAAAAGTTTTTTGTTGCTGGTTCGGCTGCCCAGAGCGCGCATGTCATGCCGCAGGCTCCGCCCCCAACGGCACCGGCTGGAGTGCCTTACGTCATGCTGCCTGATAAGTATGACGGGAGAACGGAGTTTTG
>JAOTRA010085529.1:0-12432 GCA_026260255.1 Pseudolaguvia tuberculata | reverse complement strand
GTGTGTGTGTGTGTGTGTGTGTGTGTGTGTGTGTGTGTGTGTGTGTGTGTGTGTGTGTGTGTGTGTGTGTGTGGCTAAGGCACCCAGTAGTACAGAAAGTAATAAAAATAAGTTGAACAATTAAAGTGTGTGTGTGTGTGTGTGTAAGCTTATATTATTTCTGGATAAAGTTCTTTTAAACCCTTCTTAATGAAGCTCATGACTCTCTAATCAAACATCATACTGGCGGCTCAAATTCCACACACACAAACGCACACACAGACACTAACACACACACCTTAATTTTGGCAACATGAACCCTTTTTTGCCAGAAAAAAGTTTTACCTTTTATAGCTGTTCACTGCTCCTAAATCACTCAGTGTGGCACTCGTGTGTGTGTGTGTGTGTGTGTGTGTGTGTGTGTGTGTGTGTATGCATTAAAGTGTTAAACCGAACATGTCCGTCAGTCCTGGTACCTGCAAATTGTAATTCTGCCAAGCACAAACACAACATCCTGGGCGTCTGCGGTGGCTCACTGGTCCACTTCCAGATCAGATTAGTTTATTTCCTGCTCATTCTGCAAATCCAGAAGCTTCTTTTACATCAAGATACAGTGATTAAATGGTGGAAGTGGCGAGATATCAAAGCGGATCACAAGCACAGCACAGAGCTGAACCGTAGCTACTTCTACCAGGTTTACCTTCTGCAGAGGAAAATGTTCATTCCTATTACAATAAACATTTGGGTATTTTTGAACCCTTTAATGGTAGGGATTTGCACAGGACTAGTTCAACCTAATATTTGTTAGATAGATGGTGTTATATAAAGTTCATTTGTTAAGTATTAGATTTGGTCGGATTAACCAACTGATCACAGAGGAAGATCTTATTATTCTAAATGATTCTACTTAAACGGAAGGGTGACCTCAGATTCTTAACACAACTGAACTTTGTGGTTACCCATCAGTGAACTATTGCAAACTTTGCACCTTTTATTTAAATTAATATGATCATGTATTTTATATAGGGATGGTGCGTCACACCAGTGAAGTGGTAGTTCAGTGGTTAAGGCATTAATCCCAGGCTTAAATCAAGCTGCCAATTTTGGGCCCCTGTGCAAGGCACATTATTACGCGTCTGACAAATAGCAGAACTGTGTATTTGAATTAATATCTAATCGCGTGGAATGTGTGATGCGGGATGTTTGTCAGTCTCAGATAAAACTCTGAGTTCATTTCGGGAATGCAAACTTTTGCATATGTGAATTTCAATGACTGGCCCCAGAGACCATCATTTTTTGTTTAATTCGTGTATTCTAAAAACTGTGTGTGTAATCATGTCACTCTCAGACATTACAGCTTCTCCTTCATTCCAAAGCTATTTCAACGCCGAAGCTTTATTGGACTGACTGTATATCTACAGTTGTTTATGAGGCTTGCGCTATTTAGGTCTGAACCGAGCCAACAAAAACACAGTATATTAATTGCTAACTTTCCAGCCAGAAGGCCTTGTATGCACTTGGCATTGGAAGGGAAGTCCATTAATCTCATCCTCCAAACAAGAAGACGCACTGAATGGCTGCTGTTCCGCCCATTTTATGCTTCATTCTAAAAACCTGGAAAGTTTGGAGTGTGAGGAAAAAAAAACGGAGTTCCTCTTAACTTGATTTTTCCAAAGCGTGACCAGAGATCCCGATAGAGATCTTGACATTGGATGGATGTAGGCCAAGAGTAGGAGTGTGTTTTAGCCGCTGAGGAAACCATATGGGGAATAAAAGTGTTTGTTCTTGTACAGTTTGTTCACTGGTTAATGACTTGACACCAGAATTTACACCAAAGTTTCACAAGGTAGGTAGTTTTCCTGAAATACAGAATAAAACAGCTGGATGAAACATCAGACAGACTTCTACTGGAATTGTGATGTTAATGTTTATTGGGACGTTGAAGGCATGCAACATTTTTAGTTGGTAGAAAATGTATGTTTCCTGTTGGATTTATGGTTTCCTCCCACCACAAGTCGTTAATGAACAACGTTCCCTTTTCCAGTGTTGAAGGAGATCTTCAAAATGTCTATTAAACGCAGTTGTTAAGTTGATGTTTATCAGCTTCCTGTTGCTGGTAGATACTTGGAAAGAATGACATCTCCGTTTAAACGTCTTGTGTGTTATTGCCCAGAGGGACTGACAGCTTTGGTTCAGAGGTCAACCACTAGGTCGCAGTTTAGGATGTCCGTTCTGTCAGTCAAACGTGATTAGGTGGCATACACACAAGTTACACACCACTCTGAACTCTGTCATGTTCTCAGGATGAAGATTCATTAAGCCAGTCTGGAGCTGCAGAGGCTTATCGTCTGATCTGATGGTCTGTCTTGGTTGGTTATCTTCTACCTGCAATGTGTTAGAAAGGAATCTGAAGGCATCAATACTTTCTTCAATCTTTGTGTGAGCAGAAAAAATCTTTAGCATTGGTTAGTCCAACACTTGTTGGTTTTGGATTGGTTTCTTTGACACTTTTAGTCTGTTGTCGAAATGTGTGGCTATGTTTAAACCTTAAAATCACTTGCAAGGAATTTGCAGCATAAGCATGTTGAACCAAAACTAAACCACAACAGCAAACCTTACTTCCTGTATGCACTTCAATAAAAGATTTTCAGTGTGGAAATAAATGACCTTGCCTTCAAGCTAAAGCGTGTGCAGGACGTGTGTGTGGTGTCATGTAGGGTTACGACTTGCTTGTGGCCCACGGTTCACCCCACGGCTTACAGGATTAATGTCAGTGTGTGCAGACAGCAGGAGAATGTGCCTGATTCTATTAGAGAGGCTTTCTATGACTGGGGTACACGGCGGGAGGTTAAGGGGTGGAGAACCGAAGCAGGGAGGAAGTGGCCAAATCTCTCCCTTAATTCGGACATGAAGACACGATGCTCAGTTTGCACCAAAAAACTTTCTGTAAAGGCAAAAGTGCTGTGGGGATTATGAAAATAGATTTGAAGAGTGAATCGAGAATGGAGCCTCTGTTGTGTTTAGTCAGGTTTAACAGGGGTTCCACCAGGGTTATTAAAACAGTATTTAAAGCTGGGGCTACACATCATTTTAAGGGGTTTTAACATTGTTTTTTGGGCTACAAACTCCAGATTCTTTTAAAATCTCAAACCTTTTGCAAAAAAACAATCATTATCTCATCTGTGTAGGGTTTTCACAGGTAGTAATAACTGAACTCCTTAGGATGTTCTGAAGATATTTTAGAACTTAAATAATCATTTTTGTTTTGAGACACTTGCTGGACACAAAACCTTCTGTTGTGAGGTTTAACATTGGTGGGTTTGATTCAATACCTTCTGAATGTACGTCACACAGCTTTTCTGATCCTGGGTCACTTTCCTCACCTTTTACACACACACACACACACACACACACACACACACACACACACACACACACACACACACACACATTTTCATCCAAGTCTGGCAAACTGTATGAGATATGAAATCCAATGAGAATGTAGAATAGAACGATTTGAAAGAATTAATAGACTTAAATCTCAGACTACTCAGTGACTTGAAGAACCTCTGATTTACTGCAGTAGCTTTGAAAGGTACTGGATGTTTGCTAGAAGATTTGAATGATCTTCTCGAACTGGAAAAGCAGCTGAATCGCATGTCAGTGATTTAACCTAAAAGAAAAAGCAGTGAGGCTATGGAGCCGTGGTAATCAGGGCAGATGTGTAGAAAGATGAATGACGTTAGTCCGATCTCAGCCATCAACTGCTCAGAGCAGGACTCTCACATGTGTTGCAGGATTATTCAGAGGAATGAATGATGTTCTATCACAACATGCCTCCGAGAGAGGAGTTGTGGTATTGTATGAGGAAGTACGGTGTAGCAGAGAAGTATGTGAGGGTGGTGCAGGACATGTATGAGGACAGTGTGACAGCAGTGAAGTGTGTGGTAGGAATGTCGGACTGGTTCAAGGAGAAGGTGGGATTGCATCAAGGATCGGCTCTGAGCCCTCTCTTGTTTGCAATAGTGATGGATGAGGTCAGACAGGAATCTTCATGGACGATGATATTGTTATTTGTGATGAGAATAGGGAGCAGGTTGAGAAGTATCTAGAAAGGTGGAGGTATGCGTTGGAGAGAAATGGAATGAAAGTTAGTAGGAGTAAGACTGAGTACATGTGTTTGAATGGGAGGGAAAGCAATGCAGTGATGAGGTTGCAGGGAGAAGAGGTAGTGAAGGTGGAAGAGTTTAGGTACCTGGGGTCAACAGTGCAAAGTAATGGAGAGTGTGTTAGAGAAGTGAAGAAAAGAGTGCAGGCAGAGTGAAACAGGTAGAGAAGAGTAACAGGAGTGATTTGTGATGGACGAGTTTGGCAAGAGTGAAAGGGTTTAGAGACGGTGGTAATGTCAAAAAGACAGGAGGAAGAGCTGAAGGTAGCAGAGTTGAAGATGTTGAGATTTTCATTGGGGGTGACGAGGATGGACAGGATTAGAAATGAGTTTATTAGTGGGACGGCACATGTAGGATGTTTTGGAGATAGGGTGAGAGAGGCTAGGTTGAGATGGTGAAAGGAACGACATGCAGTATATTTGTGGAAGAAAGCTGAGGATGGAGGTGCTGGACAGGAGGAAAAGAGGAAGACCAAAGAGGAGGTTTCGGGATGTGTTGATGAAAGACATGCAGGTAGCTGGGGTGAAAGAGGCAGATGTAGAGGACAGGGTAGTGTGGAGAAGAGCGATCCGCTGTGCGACCCCTAACAGGAGCAGCCGAAAGGAGAAGGAGAAGAAGAAGAAGAAGAAGAAGAATTATCTATTAAAATATGAACTACAGATATCTTATTAAATAAAATGCTTTTTTAAACTGTATCATAAAATATCTTTAGCTATGTATTTATTTTTAAACCTAAAACTTTATTATAGGGGCAGCGAAGTGGTGTAGTGGTAAACAGAAGAACAAGAATGCTCTGTAGTTTAAAACATGGTTCTATGGAAAGAGTTCTAGTGATCACTAAATGCCTTTGGGAGTTGTGTAAGCTGCAGCGTTTGTAGGATTCGGATCGATAACTAGCTTAAAGTGGATTTTAATCGGACAGCGAACATCCCAGTTTGACATGCTACCATGAAATAGACTCCAGTGTATTTCTGTTTACCTCATTACTCACAGAAATCAATAGTCTTTAAAAGAGACCTTTTATCACCTGGGGCTGGGAGGTATAGCTGTGTATATTGGGGCTGTTGGGCCTTTTAGTTGGGCTGGCAGAATGTATCCTGTATATAGAGGAGAAAATATTGTAATAGATAATTCTGTTAAAAATTACTGATCCTGAGAAATAGTTTTAATGATACGGCCCACCCCTAGCATCACCTCTAAGCGTACTTATAAACAGCTTTACAATATAACCGATTAACACAGAGTGATCTGTCCCCATTTTGGCCTGGATGTCAGACAGAGCTCTGGGTAATGTCCTGTTATCTGGGGCTTCGTTTTCAGTAATGGAGCATCCTTATCTGTCTCAGACGCTCTGGTTAAGTAAGTGAGACTGAAAAACATGCGTCTGTCCGCCTCTGGGGCATCTAACCATACGGAATGATAAGTGAAGCAACGATAACAGAGAAGATAACTAGGGCTAAAAAGAGTGCCACGCAGTGTCCGGGACAAAGAATAGACCACCGGAGGTGTGTTGTCTGTAAATAGTTTAACTGTGATAGAAAATATAAAATCATTTGTAAATGTGTTTTGTTGCATTAAGTATTAAATTAAGAATTAAATCAGATAATCAAGGCCTCATTATCAAGCCGCTGATTTCAAACTGCTTTAATACCAAGGTTAGAATGTGGGAAAACACGTTTCTGACTGGACAGCTATGCTAAGATATACGCTAATGTCTGACTAGATGATTGTCATTAAAAATCACAATTTTAAGAGAGCCACTTGAGAGCACTCGAGGGCTGGCAGTCAATCTCTGGGGTGTGTTTATGGAACACAAACAAAGAGGGAATGGGCTGCTTGAGGTCTGCTGGGTGGTTTTCATTGGACCAACAGTGATGAGGGCTGCGAGCCGCCTCATGTCTCCCTGCTAAACAATTGGTCTGGATGACACAAGGGATCATAGAGCAAACAGAGTGAAGCAAAATAAAAAAAAATAAAAAACCTTTTCCTCAGCAGTGGGTGGAACACAAGCCTGGATGAAAAGCCTTTTTTCCCTGTTATGTGAATCACCTGTGTGCTGATGTTTTTTTTTAAAGAAAGCCTCAGATCCTGTTTCTTACCACAGCATATAACTAATAACAGATTAAAGCCGTTAATTGAGACATGTGGGTGCGGTGAACATTTAACATTTCTCCGATTATTCCCCTGTTAATTCCTCACGCTTTTCAAACCCGAGGCTTAAATGCATCCCAGCATGACCTCATCTAACACACCTGCACAAACACACGGCATGTAAAGCTTGCTTTCACGTAACCTGTAACATGTTGCAGTTGTGGGTGAGCTTCTAAGAACATCATCAAGCATTATCTACGGTTTAGTTGTAGCATTTACAAATATGTTACCTACGCCTAAAACAAAAGAATGCAGGAGGGGAGCCAGACCAGATCCAGCCTCTCCTACAAGTCTTTCTAACACTAAACCAGACGTTTCTGTACCACATGGAACACTGAAGTCTCCCACCCACCGGACTTCTGGTCTGCTTAGGCAGCTAGTGGAACTTCTTTTAATGCCTGGTTTTCTTGCCAACTCTATAACAATGCCACAGTAATTTCGGTATCCTTTTCCCAACACTTGCTTGACATTTTGAGCAGGAAACTCCTGTCATCTGGAGTCCTGCTGCCCTAATGTCTGTCCCAGTTTTTCGGGACACCCAGTCTGAGATTAGAACACAGATAGACAGGCTTGTTCAAGCTCTTCTCTTCTCTTCTCTTCTCTTCTCTTCTCTTCTCTTCTCTTCTCTTCTCTTCTTAAGTGCGATAAAATGTGTTATGAAAACTAAACCTCAGGTTAGTGACAGACATACTTGATTTCTCTCTACTCCTGGTTTAGGAGTATAGTGGAGCTCATTTCCTTGTTAAGACCTTTCAGAGAATAATGGGAAGCTGGCTAACGCTAAGAAGGATTAGAGTTAAAACAAGTAGCTTCTGTTGCTTTTCATGCCACAGGTCATGTTCTGTAAAGGTTAAAGGTCACAGTAGTGTTTGCAACTTTTGGTGTTGCTTTTACGTAAGGGTTTTAATTAAGGGTTTATGTTAGGTGTCCGCTGTAGTACAACTTAAGTAAAAAATCAACCTTCAAATCTTCAACCAACTGCAACCGACGACATCTACAAACTTTCAACATTTTCTTTCGTGAGAATACCCACTAAAAGTACTTCTTACAATCCAACTGATCTGTAATAGTTAATCCTTTAGGGAAGTTCTGGTATATAAAGAGTTAACACCAGGCACACTTTCCTTTCCCATGGGATTGCAGTAATGTTGACGAGTGGCTTTGTTTGTTAGCCGCTAATCATCTTCCTTACAGATGAGTGACTCCTGAAAGCAGCTCGGTAAAAAATAATCGGATGGGTGACCATGTTGACACGAGCGTGGGAAAAAGCTGGAAAAAAACTTTATCTCACGTCCTTCCTGTCCTGTCCATTCTGGGAAATGGGAAACTGGGTCAATGGTTGGTCGGATTGTCCTTTGCACTAGACTCTCTGATAGACGAACAGTTCATTCGATTTGATTAGCCGATTAGGTAAAAAATGTGAAAGAATGCCATGGACACAAAGGCGCTTAAAGCCTGATGCCCACAGGGATGAGGGGAAAAACTAATGCTGAGATTTTAGAGGAAAGAACTTTCTCGAGCACACAATGGCTACCAAACAGGATGTGGCAGAATGGTTTTTTCGCCCACCTCAGCCATGTTGTGACCTCCGAGGCTGCAACAGTGATAACCCGGCATTCCTAAAATCTTGCTAGGGAGCATGCAGGAAAATCTGCCTTGCTCTTGGGTCAGCAGAGGTTACCTTCCTGTTTTCTATGTCTGTAAATCAGGTCCTAGAAAAAAAACGATATTCTCTAATGCCCTACATTATCGACGGTCTCGAGTATGAGACTCCTGAGCTGATGTTCATTCCTGAGTTCAAAATTAACGCAACGGTTCAACAGTCAGTAATTGTATGCTGGGTGTTAGTCCCTCACACAGTAAAGAGATTATTGTTGGACATCATATATTGGTGAATAAATAATGATGTAAAAACAGTGCTCAGACTTGTAGACGCTAGCAGGCGTCCACCTCGGGGACGTAACAGGATGCAGTGAAGTGTTATAGACCAGGAGTTAGAAAATGCTGACCTCTGTAAGTTCACCTTTGTGTCCCCTATAAAAATGTAAACCTCCTCAAACCCGCCTGCCTTGTCCCAGTTTCCAACTCGGCTTTCCGCCGCCGTTCTCTCTTTCCTCCTGTTCTTGTCATCTGTATTTTAAAAAGGACATTGTATGCTTGTTAAGGGTGATGTATTGTCCTCATCCTGCACTGTCGATTGCTTCCTTGAATTTTTAAGGACACGAACGCAGGCATCCTCTGACGGGCTGTAAACTTACCTAGCCTTAAAGTGACACACACAAATAAAACTACTGTATGTTACTTTTTCCAGTAACAAGTATTCAGTCAAATTAGTGTCACAATGTCGTTCCTGTTTACTGAAAACCAAATACATCGTTACTGTTATTTATTATTGTAAATAAACTCACAGAATATTTTTATCAGAGTTTAGAAATTAGTTTATTAATGGGACGGCGCATGTAGGATGTTTTGGAGACAAGGTGAGGGAAGCTAGGTTGAGATGGTTTGGACATGTGCAGGGGAGAGACATGCAGTATATTGGTAGGAGAATGCTGAGGATGGAGGTACCGGGCAGGAGGAAAAGAGGAAGACCAAAGAGGAGGTTTATGGATGTGATGAAGGAAGATATGCAGGTAGTTGGGGTAAAAGAGGCAGATGTAGAGGACAGGGTAGTGTGGAGAAGAGTGATCTGCTGTGGCGACCCCTAACAGGAGCAGCCGAAAGATGAAGAAGAAGGTTTTTATCACAGTAAACGTTCTTCTAATTATCTAATGAATCCCCATATGGTAACATGACATCACAGCATTACACTAATGTAGATTAAAGTGCAATGAATTATTATAGTCATTAATTCTATTTAGTGTCCAAGATGCTGGACTGATCGGGGTTCGATTATCACCTCCACCAGTCAACCACCGTGGGCTGCTGAGCCCTCAATTGCTTAGTTCTACAAGAGATAAAATGTAAGTTACTCTGGTTAAGAGCGTCTGCCAAAATGCTGTAAATGTAAATGCTATAAATTTAGTTAACATATTTAATATGCAGAATAAAATGTATGTAACATATTTTTTATGTGATAATAGCAATAGTTACATTGCCTAATAAGTGACCACTTTTGTAATGATGTAAATCAGTTACAACTAATTACTTGTTTTAAAGTAATATGCTCAATGATTCCCATCACCACAAAGGTGCACTAATGGGCTTCTGTGAAAAGCTCTTTAGCCCCCAGATTCTCAAATCGATAAATAAGATCAGATGTAAAAATAACACTTTAGAATTGTCAGAAGTTAGTAAATAGCATTGCAGGAAGTAATGGGTAGGCCTACATTAACAGGTAATACTCTTAATGAGCGCTAGTATCTCTTCTTCTTCTCCTTTCGGCTGCTCCCGTTAGGGATCGCCACAGCGGATCGCTCTTCTCCGCACTACCCTGTCCTCTACATCTGCCTCTTTCACCCCAACTACCTGCATATCTTCCTTCACCACATCCATAAACCTCCTCTTTTCCTCCTGCCCAGCACCTCCATCCTTAGCATTCTTCTACCAATATACTGCATGTCCTTCCTCTGCACATGTCCAAACCATCTCAACCTAGCCTCTCTTACCATGTCTCCAAAATATCCTACATGCTCCGTCTAATAAACTCATTTCTAATCCTGTCCGTCCTCGTCTCTCGTCAACTCTGCCACCTTCAGCTCTTCCTCCTGTCTTTTGACAATGCCACGGTCTCTAAATCGTACAAGATCGCTGGTGTCACTACAGTCCTATAAACTTTCCCTTTCACTCTGCCCGAAACTCATCTATCACAAATCACTCCACCTCTCCACCCACTCCACCCTGCCTGAACTCTTTTCTTCACTTCTTTAACGCACTTTTTATTACTTTGCACTATTGACCCCAGGTATTTAAACTCTTCCACCTTCACTACCACTTCTCCCTGCAACCTCACCCCTCACCAGTTATGCGCTATGTCTAATGAATTAATGATAACAGTTGTGTGCTAAACAGTTGTGTGTCATGTCTAATGCTGAATCAATAATAACAGAAAAGATTAAAATTGTTTCTTTTACCAATGCATTAATGGATATGTTACTTCAAACGTAAACATCAAATAATAATATTAATAACAATAGTAACAATCTACAATAACAATACTAATAATGTCAATAATAATTTGTGTAATTTGTGGTGCAGTGGCATAGTGGTTGGCACAGTCAGCTCACATCAAGAAAGTCCCGGGTTCAATTCCCGGGCAAGGGGTATTTCTGTGTGGAGTTTACATGTTCTCACTGCACTTGCATGTGTTTTCTCTGGGTACTCTGGTTTCCTCTCACACTCCAAAAACATGTACTTTAGGTTGATTAGTGTTTCTAAATTGCCCATAGGAGTGAGTATCAGTGTGTGTGGATGTCTGTCTATGTGTGGCCCTGTGAAGGACTGACGATCTAGTCAGTCTGTACCCCTACCTTTTTCGCTATGTGCACTGGATAGACACCAGCAGCATAAGCGTGTTCATGACTGAATGAATGAATGACTGAATGAATGAATGACTGAATGAATGAATGACTGAATGAATGAATGACTGAATGGATGAATGAATGAATGAATGTTTCAAATAATCAGAAAGTGATAAACATTTGCATCCTTAAGAAAGACATTCAGCTGAATTTATATTGTGTTAAGCACAATACCACAACCTAGATTACAATGTCACTGGTAGAATGGTAAATTGTATGACTGCAAAGTATGTATCAGATATAAATAAGGTTAAATAACTTATCTGAATACTAGTAAAATCCATGTCAACTTTCTCATTCATTATTTAAAGATTAGATTTGGTCTATTATTAACTCTTTATTAAGACGTACCAAGAACCTGAACAGGAACAATTATTAATCATGTGAACTGGACTACCGATTCCGGCTTGCATATTTACCATTATTGCAGAGGAGATTTGTCAAAATCATAATTAGACTTTGAAATTTCTGAATATTGTGAATATCTTCTGTTGGGGTTTTTGTGTCTTTAACAGGAGGTTGATCGACTCAATCAAAAGAGTTTTCAATCTTTTTTTTTTTTCAGATGAAATGTCGAAATGTCACATGCCTGAGTTTCAGGAAAATAATGTAGGACTACATACAGATAAACAGCAAGTCTGAACTCAATGTGTCACGGTTATGCTGACAGGCAGGGGTCAGAAGTCACGAGGCAAAAGGAACAGACGCCTGGAGAGGCGGATAAATCTGGGATTATCCTCTAGGGGTCATGAGGTCTCTGCACCCAAGGGGATGAACGGCATCTCCGGGAGCGAAGGGTGAGCAGGGAAGCGCAAGCTGCAGAATGTCAATGAGAGAAACGGATGAAGGCGGTGTTAACAAGCATGTGCTGGTTATTGCATCATATGTTAGCGTTTCAATAGTTCAATCACAGGGATTCTTCCTAAAGCTGACACATCACATCAAGTGACGAGTAGATAGTAATGTAAAGAGATAAAACTGGAGATCATAGAAGAGATTTTGTTTTTGTGTGTTTGTGTGTTTGTGTGTGTGTGTGTTGGAAATATGAGGGAAAGATAGAAGGCAGGAGGGAAAGCGATAATGAGGTGGCAAGCGGTGGAAAGCAGAGCTAACATAAGCCTTAATGATGGAGCTACACACACAAACAAACACACACACGTACACACACACAAACGGATAGATTCCAATAGCATGTTGGAACATAGGTGACGTGAATGAATGCAGTGAAAAGAAAAGTCGTCATCTTCCTCTGTTTCTTTCTTTTGTCTATGCTTGTTCTATTTGTAACTCTGTCTTTCCCACTCTCTCTCTCTTTTCTCTTTCTCCGTTACTCACACTCTCTCACACACTTCAGTGTGAGTGGAGCATGCAAAGGTATGTAGAGCTTTTAACACTGCCCTCATAAACTCTGCACTAATTCAGGTAAATAAAAGGCTTCCTCATGTCACAGCCTTTCCTCCTCATAACAGGGACATCAAGGAGATAAGTGTGTGTTTGTGTCTGTTAGAGAGAGAGACAGACAGAGAGAGGGAGAGGGAGAGAGAGAGAGAGAGATAGAGAGAGAGAGAGAGAGAGAGAGAGAGAGAGAGAGAGAGAGAGAGAGAGAGAGAGAG
>JAOTRA010085491.1:0-12436 GCA_026260255.1 Pseudolaguvia tuberculata | reverse complement strand
CACATCCACCTTTCTACGCTCCATCATGTCAGCTAACTCTCTCCCTTTACCAGTCATAGTACCAACATTTAAAGAACTCACCCGAACCTCCACTCTCCTCCACTTCTCCTTCGCCTGCCGTCTCTGTAGACATCTTCTCCTCTCCTTTTCCTCCTTTGGCCAACAGTAGCCGAATGTGGCAGTCGCTGTTAACCCGGGCCGCGACCGATCAGGTATGGGTTTCTTATTTGTGATCCGCATATTTGACGTGGCACAGTTTTACGCTGGATGCCCTTCCTAACGCAACCCCCATTTATCCGGGCTTGGGACCGGCACTAAGAATGCACTGGCTTGTGCAACCCTAATGGCTGGGTTCATTGATTCACTTTAACACTTATTAATAAAATGGTCCACCTAGTGGATATGTTTTGAACTGCAGGCAAGGTTTATGTACAAAATCAAATTCAGGCGTCATATATTCAATATGAATGAATGAATGTACACCCCTGATCCTCGCGTGATATTTTATAAATAAATAATGTGACTAAACATATATTTACACAGCCAGACAATAAATATACAGTTAGTCATTTTTTAACATTTAAAACATTTATTTTCATTCATTCATTCATTCATTCATCTTCTTACCCGCTTATTCCCTAATTGGGGGTCACTGAACCTTTCCCAGCGCACATAGGGCGAGAAGCAGAGGTATACCCTGGACAGCTCGCCAGTCCATCGCAGGGCTACACATAAACTACCACACACATTCACTCCTATGGGAAATTTAGAATCATCAATCGACCCTAATGTATAAAATAATAGTACACAATATAAAACTTTATTATTATTAAAAACCATTTCACACATATTTATATTTTGCGTTTTTCGTCCTTATTTTTATTGTCCGCTCCGAGCATCCGTAGAGCTAGAATTAAGGGGCGGAGACGTCATGGTGGCCAAGGTGAGTTTTCTTGAATAGAGCGAAACGTTTGTTTAGGATTTATTCGTAATTAAATGCAGTAATTGGATAAAATTATTCGATATGATTTTTTTAATCCGGGGATTTTACTTATGCGGGTGTGTTTTTTAAAACCGGCGTTTTGTTGTTGCTCAAACAAGCTGAACGTATCAAACATGTCGTTTCTGCACTCCAGTGTGTATCATTGAACAGCGACGAGTCACCAGAAGAGTCGATTCATGGATTCGATTAGTTTCTTAAACATGTTGAATCTTGCAGTTAATATAAGTCGCTTGTTCCTCAATTCTGGGTCACTGGGGTCTGTTGGAGCCTATTCCAGCGCACATAGGGTGAAAGCCAGGGGTACACCATGGACAGGTCACCAGTCCATCACAGGACCACATATAGACAAACAACCACACATAACTATGAGCAATTTAGAATTACCAATCCCCCTAATTTACATGTTTTTGTATTGTGGGAGGAAACTGGAGTACCTGGAGGAAACCCCTGCAAGCACAGGGAGAATATGCAGAGAACTCCACACTGAAAGACACCTCGTATAATAACAAAAATCTCATCTTGAATTGTGTGAATGTGTGTGTGTGTGTGTGTGTGTGTGTGTGTGTGTGTGTAATCCTGAGGTGGTGAAGTTAATAGCATTACCCGCTGCTTTGGGTTTGGCTTCGGTTCGAGTTTATTCAATGTCAGGGGAAAAGACAGATACAATGTCTCCACTAGATGTAAGACACACACACACACACACACACACACACACACACACACACACACACACACACACACACACACACCCCCTTATATCTGTGCCCTCTTTGTTGTCAGTTGTCCATCTACAGCACAGAGAGTCCAGAGCTGCGGTATGTGGAGGAGAAAGCAGGTCGACTGCAAAGGGGCTTCCGGCTGATCAGAGAGGGGATTCAGCCTTACGTCACCTCTGCCAAGGTAAAGCTCACAAGTTCACACACACACACACACGCACACACACACACACACACACACACACTGTATGTCGTTTCCTGAAATTGTCTAACACCTGCAACCACCAGGTAGATAAAACTTTTTTCTTTAACAGGAAAATGTATTATAGTGTTGAACATCAAAAATACATAATAGCATAATCCAGCAGTTACTGGTTAAGAGCCTTACTCAGGGGCCCGGCTCTCTTGACCAATGAGCTGTAACTTCAGAAAGGAATTCCGATTTCAAATTTGGTTTTCTCTTTGTATTCCGGTTTCCTCAAACAGTCCAACTACATGTGCATTAGGTTGATTTATGTTTCTAAATTGCCCGTAGGAGTGAGTGCTAGTTTGGCTGTGTGTGTCCCTGTGATGGACTGGTGACCTTTTCATAGTTCTGATCGTTAAAATAATAATTGATGACCTGTTGATTTTTTTTCCAGTTTATTTATGAATTGTTTCAATACAGAACACTTGTGCCTCTGTCCAAGCGGGAGCCACTTCCTTATACCAGTGTGGACACGGTGGGTTTCGTGTGTCTGGAGACATGCACTGGGGTTTTTAGGAGGTTCCTCCAGTTTGACTTCTGACTGTCTATGATCTCTTTTGATTGCTCTCAGACACCTATCAGTTCCTGAGGGACCCGCCACCCGGCTTCCTGCCCAGAGTTAGCATAATCACCGTGTCAGGATTGGCAGGAGTCGTCCTGGCACGCAGGGGTGAGCTATTCACTGAAAAATTCATATACTTCTCTGTGTCTTTGTTCTAGTGCCGGTGGGCCAGACGATATTACATAGCAAATAGGCCAATAACCAATAAGGATTTTTCAAAAACCAATATAAAAGCTGGGTGTAAAAGTGAACAATTAATGCCAGGAATTATAACAATAACATATATATTAGTTTATCTACAAAACAGATTTTAAAATGGCTGATTATTATTATTTTAAAAAATTAAAATAAAAAAAAAATCCAACAATATCTGCTTCAATAATTGGACAAGATGATAATCGGGAATTGAACCCACAAATCTGGTTAGCAGTCCAACCACTCAGCCACCTCCTTCCCTCAACTCGTTTTGTTTCAGGCTCTCGTTTCAAGAGAATTGTTGTTCCTGTTGTCATGACAACGATAGGCACTTCTGTGTGTTACCCCATGCAGACCGTCGGTGTTTTAAAGGTACTGCAGTTAAAGCATTAACCGTTAGTTTGACCCGACCGGTAGTTTGAACCACTTTATCTTTCTCTAGGTGACCGGTAAAAAAGTTTATGCTGTCAGTTCCTGGGTTGCCTCTGCTTTTAAATCAACTCCAAAAGTGAAAGGCGTGGTTCCTGATGCAAGTCTTGAGGTATTTGATAAGTCTGTACAGTCAACAAATGTGCATGAGCATAAGCAGGTTTCATCAGGGTTTCCTGTTTTTGCCCTCAGCCTATTAAAGAGCCAGAAAAGATTCCAGAGGGCGAATCGGAAACTGCCTCCACTGTGGGTGTGAAAGAAACTGCCCCAGCATCTGAGGATTTCCTAACTACAGATGTTGCCACAGCTGCCGAGGCAGAGGATTTACCCATCATCTCTCCAGAGAATGTTATTCCACAAGAAGACATACCTCCACTGCCACCAGCTGATGAGATCACTGCCTGTCCTCCAGTCAAAGGTAAACACTTTTTGCCCAAAAATATAATCACCACCCGCAGTTTCCATTTGTTGGTCAATCTAAATGCTGTAGTTTCACTTCCAACACATTTTATTTCTATTTAACGGTTGCAGAAAAGCTACAGTTTGTTCCAGACCCGAATTTACTGGATCACGGACAGGCTCATCCTGAAGACGCCGACTTGTACACCACCAGGGGGTAGACGGGCCAATCGAAAGGACCTGGAAATGAAGGAGTGGGTGAGAGAGGGACGGTTGTTGTATGACGACCAAGAACAATATAAAAAGTATATATATATAATTGTTATTTTCAGAACTTGAACCGAGTCGCGAATGATACCTCATCTGAATATTAAAATGACGGAGAAATTGGAAATTGAACCCGAACTTGCCATTTGTCCATTTCATATCCAAAACGTTTAATAATAAATTTAACACCAGCCTTTCCCCCCCCCCCCCCATCTGAAACTGTGCAATGAAAAAAGGATTTTTATTTGTCAGAAATGTATTCATTAAAATAAAATAGGGTTAGTAACCCTCCTGTAAATTGGACTGTCAGTGATCACTGAAGTGAAATGTCTGTGAAAGAAATTTCCAAAAATTCTATTTTGGAAACTTTAGAATTTAAATATATTTAACTTACTATCCAGTTGCAAGGATGTCTGTTGTTCTGTAAACTTTGGCACAGACGATCTCGACCCGGTTGTCTCCAAGCAGACAGACGTCTACCAGACACACCACCCGCTCGTCCTCCAGAGCCGGAGCGGAACTCAGTAATGTCTCTGCATGGAAAAATAAAATTCTATCAGTTTAAGCAGATGGAATAAAAGATGTAAAAGACACACACACACACACCTAGTGAAAAGCTGGCTTGGGCACAGACACGCCCTGTTGAGAGGCATGACATCAGTGTGTTCTCGTGGAGACCAGTGAACGTCCCAACCGCTCGCGGATCCTCGTCACAAAACACAGGAAGAAACAAGCAGTCGATGGCTGCCTGTTGATTTAATCCTAAACACAAGAACGTCCCTTAGATCCTCTGTGAATTAATAGGATTCCCTGAGTTGGAGTAAAAGAATTCCTGATCTGTTTCTCATACCCAATATTGTGAGCGTGAGGTACCCTGTAAAGTTCACAGGCATGTGCTCGTCCGAGTTGGCATCGGACAGATGGTCGGGGCTCCACTTTGCCGAGTTGAGGTTGATCCGGTGTAGGATGACATCCCGCTCGTCGAAGCGGAATTTTTCTGGAACGCTCTCATGATCCAGGAAGCCACAGCACATGTGATTAGTAAGTTCTTGTTTAAGTAAAGCCCACACGCTGCTCTCCCATGATGCAACAGGAAGAGTGAGGGGTTGCTGGGTATCGGGTTGCTGGGTATCGGATGTGCTTTCTGTCTCGCTGGTGTCTGGAGAACAAATCAGAAAAAAAGACAAAAACTTGACAATTTTTATCCAACCAGAATTCAGAATTCCGTTTACAGTCGATCGGAACCTGTTGGTGTGGAAAGATTTTCCAAGTTGTCTTGATCAGGCCGCCTGTTGCTCTCCTCGCCATCCTGCTGCTCCGCTAGTGCTTTAAGTCTGAGTGAAAGAGAAAAAAGTGTGTGTGTGTGTGTGTGTGTGTGTGTGTGTGTGTGTGTGTGTTTTAATTCACTGCATTGAGTTTGGTGTGTTAGTCTTTTTTTACCTTTCTAACATATGCCTGGCTCTGGTCCTGTACTGTTTCTGCCCTCCTCTGTGCAAACAGACGTGAAACAATAAGGATCTCAAAGCTGCCTCCTAGTGGCCAGGCCACAAAATCCCATTTTAAATAATAAAAATAATTGTCATTTTGCATTTACATTTTTTTAAACATTCAAATGATGTCATTACCATTAATTAGCTTTTAAAAATATATTTTCTGCCTTTATTGGACAGAGGAGCGATAGAGAGCGAGGTAACAAACTTAATATAAATAGTTACATAAATCTGTGTAGCCTCACTCACTGATCAACTCTCCTCCGCTTAGGAGAGTGTGTGGCATCACTTTGTGTCGCCACCGAAGATGTCCCGCTCTGCTGTTGAGCTTCTGTGCTGGAAGACGATGCACAGTCTCTGGCCACGCCCACCACATCATGCTCCACCTGTTAAAGTGTCCATTTACACTTTGCGTTTCACTTGTGTTAAATGTATTTAAAAAAGTGTAACTAAAGACCTGCTGTTCAGTCTCAGGTGTGGTGTTTGGCACCTCTGGTGGCCATCGGTGGTATTTCACAGCAACAATGTGGCCTTGTACCGCCACTCTCCTGTGTTCCCGATACTGCAGACTCTCTAGCTCCCTCGGTAGGTCTCCTATTGCCAAAAACGATCCTTCACCTACATCCCAGCACACAAATACATACACACACATCATTAGTTAAGATAAATTATATATTTTTTGCAGCTTTGTTATTTTATGTGTCTTACTTGTGCCACCTATGGTGGTATTGGGTGTGAAGATAAGTGGGGGAGGTGGGTAACAGTAATACCCTCCCACCATGGTCTTTCTCAGCACTGCACTGTCTTTCAGAGATTTGGCCCACTGGATAAAGGCTTTGACCTTGGGGTCAGAAACATACGGCTGCTTTCTGTGACAGCCTAAACACGTTACACACACACACACACACACTTTATTCCAGTCAGGTTGGGTTACTGGCTGTAGAGGTCAGTCTATACACTAATCACCTGTGGTGTAAAGCTGAGTCTCTGTGCTGCTCGTCAGATAAAAAGCAGAACCTGAACCGGAACCCGTTTCCCAACACACACGCATGTGAGTACACACAATATACGACACTGGAGAGACAGTGAGCGAAAGAGAGTATGAGCGATATCTAAAGAAAATCTGTAGAAAGAGTATTTCAGTGTGTTGTTAGTGTGTTATGGTGTCAGTGTGTTTTTGTTTGTGTTGTGCTGTTACAGTGTGTTATATTTTTTTTTGTGATGGTGTTTTAACAGTGTGTTACAATGTGTTAAATTGTTAGTGTGTTGCAGTGTTGTAAGAGTGTGTTGTATTGTTTGTGTTGTTACAGTGCATTGTATTGTTAGTGTGTTATGGTGTTGTAACAGTGTGTTGTGTTGTAATAGTGTTTCGTTTTGTTAACGTGTTGTTATGGTGTTAGTGTGATTGTTAGTGTGTTGAGTTTGTTTTATGTTACAGCATTGAATTGTACAGTGTAGTGTCACATTTGTTACAGTGTTAGTTACATTTTTGCATTAGTGCTGTTACGTTTAGTGTAGTGTTACTTTTGTTACAGTGCTGAGTTGGTGTGTTAGTATTGTTTCAGTGGTGTTACAGCATCTATAAAGCACTATAAACAGGAGTATGTTAGCAGTGAGTCTCACTGGGAGAAATGCTGTTAAAGATCTCCGGCTGTGAGGTGGCAAAAATCTCCATGATAAATGGCGTGTCAGAGGTTCCGTCCACCGCATGAACCCAACGACGTGTCCAGAACTTCTCTGGAACTGTGTGACACACACACACACACAGTTTACTGTACATCACATTGGGTAAATAGGGTGTTTTCTCCCATCAAGACCCAGACCTGCATTTCCTTTGTTCTTAATTCGTTCCACGCGGCTTACGTACGTTACCAGGCCGATGATGTCACATGCTTGGTTACTGGACAGACTCTCCACTTCACATCTGAGAGAGAAGTAAAGTGTGTCAATCTAAAAGTTCTATCACCTCTAAATGAACATTTGTTTTTGTACCTGGTGGAAAAATTGTAGGTGACCGCCGGTAAGCTCCACTGTGGCTGAACATCTTTAGGAGGAATCACAGTTATGATGGCTGTTGGATTCCAAGGATTCAAAGAAATCTCTGTTGCAAACATACACACACACACACACACACTATCAGTATTTTGTGCAAGTGTGTTATACGAGTGCTGGGTGTGTTCTGATCTATAATTCGGCAGTGTACCTGTGGATCTGAAGATGAGTAGTGGCAGCGTCCCGAGCTGAGGTCTGGAGCGGTTCTGGTAGCCACGTTTCAATGTGTAATCCTGCAGGTAAAGAACAGAACCCACGACCAGCCGCTGATACCATTCTAGGCACAGATCGTTCCATAGGACCATGGACATGACACCACTCTGATCAGCCACCTCGAAATATGCCTGACACACACACACACACACTTTCATAAACTGCTCTTTCACCTGACACTGAGTTCAGGTTTTGGGTTCTCCTCCTCACCTGAAAGGGAAAGTCGATATTCTGTCCCAGTTTTCCGTAGTACCTTAAACGAGACCTGTGCAGAACCCGGACCAGTAGAGGAAAAGACTTTTTACAGGAGGCCATGATTGCCTCCAAATCTCCCAGAAGAGCTAGCTTAGATACTGAAGGGGGTGGGAAGGTGGGGGGCAGGTGGGGAGGAATGAAAGAAAAGTCAGAGAGACAGCAAGGGAGACAGATTGAGAGTGAGACAGCAGGTGGTGTATAATAGTGTTAGTTTATAGTATTTCCTCCTCACCGTCTATCACTGTATCTACTGCAGGACTGAATGGACGCCAGGCGGCGCCATGCGGATCTTCGTTATTCCACAGCGCTAAATAATGTTTCTTGTTGTGCCGCAAAGGAGCGTCGACTGAAGAGCTCACAGACTCGTGCGTCCAGCAGCGAAGCGCTTCCGGATCCTTTACCGAGAGTAATATGTCGGGATCCGAGGAACCGAATCGCAGATCCTCCACACACACACAACCCTGCTGGAGGCGCGTCTCATCGTACACCAGAGACAACAACTCGAGCCAAACGCACGCGCCGCACCGGACAGAGTTCACCTGCACCCAGCGGTTCAAACCCGCCGCCAGCGAGCACTTCACGCGCCACTTTCCGTCGGTGATCGTCACGTCGTAGCTGTAGCTATCGGAAGTTGCACGCGCATCGGATAGATAGCGGTCAAGCGCAAGGACGGCGACGCGCAGCGGGGAGACGGGTTTAAAGCGGAGCGTCCGAGAAGAGCAAAGCTGCTCTAAAGCACAAAATAACTCGGACTCATCTGAAGTGTTTCTGTTCGCCATTTAACTCCGATAATCAACTCCAAAAACATTAGCAGACACGCTAACCCGCTGCTCCGGACTAGCGCTACCTAGCGAACAATTCTGCAAATCACAGTCATGTTACTTATTTTACGTTTTAACGCAGAATTTTATTAAACCGGTAAAAGAAATAACAACAAACAACAAAAACAATTCCTTGTTTTATTAGCGCCATCGTTTGGCCTCTTCTTCGTGTATAGAATTCGATGTAGGCGGTGCTACAATGTTGCCACCTACAGGTAGTAAAAGACATTTTTGCATGAATATCAGTTAATTCTTTCTTTCATCTTCTTACCCGCTTAATCCCTAATTTCGTCACGAGGGTCTGCTGGAGCTTATCCCAGTGTACATAGAACGAAAAACCCTTAGCAGGTCGCCAGTCCATTGCAAGGCCACACATGGTTGAAAAACCACTCTCTCTCTCTCCCACACACACACTTCTGAGGGCAATTTAGAATCGCCAGTCAAAGTAATGTACATGTTTTTGGACTGTGGGAGGAAACCTGATTACCCGTAGAAAACCAAGCAGGTACAAGGAGAACATGTAAACTCTGTACAGAAAGGAATTAAACCCTGGACCTAATTGTTGAGGTGATAATTAAAAAATATATATTTTTTTATTTTCATGAATTTCATTCAATCTATCAGATCACTAAATCATCACACAGCCAATGTATATCATCACAGAGCTAATGAGGATCATCACAGCCAACAAAGATCATCACACAGCCAATGTAGACCATCACAGCCAATGTAGATCATCACACAGCCACTGTAGATCATCACAGAGCTAATGACGATCATCACAGCCAACAAAGATCATCACACAGCCAATGTAGACCATCATAGCCAATGTAGATCATCACACAGCCAATGTAGATCATCACAGAGCTAATGAGGATCATCACAGCCAACAAAGATCATCCCACAGCCAATGTAGACCATCACAGCCAATGTAGATTATCACAGCCAACGAAGATCACACAGCCAATGTAGATCATTACAGCCAACAGAGATCATCACAGCCAATGTAGATCATCACACAGCCACTGTAGATTATCACAGCCAATGAAAATCATCACAGAGCCATTAGTTCAATAGGTTTGTTTATTTGATTAAACTAGAACCAGCAGATTGCTAGCATTCTAGCTTGTGAGCTTTTAGCATTTTTTAAACCAGGGCCGTCGGTACGGGTTTTATTGTTTTAGATTGTTTTCTATCAAAAAGATACAGAAAAATGACATCAATGTAAACACCACACAGGGATTTGATGATCAGAAAGCAATGAACAAAATTTAAATAGAATAAAAACTCATAGCTGCATTCATTTATTTATTTTTTTAATACTTGCTCCCCCCTCCTCCTTTTTCGTTAACATTGGTGGCAATGTTTTCTTTCGGTTTGGTTTGTGTTTAATAGAACAAAATGTCATTTCAAGATACATTCAAAGCAGTTAAACTTCAATAAATACTTTTACTGTACTGACTACCACACGTGACCGACACGTTCTTTACACTCTTTACATAGCATTCCAAGTCACCCTGTTTTGTACTTAGTGTTAGTCATTGCTACGTGTGTTTCTCATTGGCATCACGTGTAAGAATAAAGTGCACCTGATTTATTAGCATCACTTCGTCCCGCCGTTTTGCCTCATCTACGCGACGTTTTCCTAAAATCACCAAAAAGAAAAATAATCCATCGCTTACAGAAGCCAGTGACATCATGCCAACGTCCGGGTACGTTTCAAGAACATGGCTAGCTGGTGACTTGTACCTAGCTCTGCCCACAATTGAAACAGTGTTTGAGTGGGGCGGAGCATCTCATCAAACCACGGTGAACATTTGTTTTTAATGGCACGGCGAAACACGCTTTGGTGTTTTCTTCAGGCTCGGCCATAAAATTCCCGGTCTCTGCCTTCCCAGCATCCTTTCCTGGTCTGCTAACCACTTTGTATGCTATCTCACCAGCCTTCCTAAATAGAGGTGGGGCTACCGTGGAAGTATGTTCCTGTAATCTGATAGGTTGCTTGCTGAAATCTGGGAATGAAGGTGCGACTGTTGTTGTTGTGTTGGCTGTTGTTGCTGTAAGTATCCCGGGGTGCTTTGGGGCTGGACGTTGGCTGTGTGGAAAATGGCCTGAGTAGGGCCGCTCTGAATGAGACCCTGCGGCTGCATCTTAGAAAAGTGGAAAAATGAAAGTAGTTAGTGAGATGGACTCCAGTATTCTTTTTGATTTTGATGGAAGGGAATCATTTCCATTAACATCATGTAGACACAAATCATTCATTCAGCTTCTTAACCCACTTATTCCCTAATTCGGGGTCATGGGGGTCAGCTGGAGTCCATCTTGGCGCAAATAGGACAAAAGAAATGGGTACAACCTAGACAGATCACCAGTCCATTGCAGGGCCACACATAGACAAACAACCACACACACATTTCTATGGGCAATTTTAAAGTCATTATTTTACATAAGGGAGAAAACCGGAATTTTTCTGTGTTGTTTGAATCAATCCAATGAATAATTTGTCCCAACAATGAATCATTTCCAAATCATTTACTGCTATTCATTCAACAAGATTAATCGTTTGCCCTGACAATGAACCATTTACCAATTAATGATTCAGTGCTGTTTGAATCAACCAAATGAATCAATTTCCTTGACATTGAATCATTTACAAAATAATCATTCTCAGGTGAATCGTTCTGCAAGGATTCGTTTACCTGAAAGAATTGCTGATGCTGTTGGATGTGAAGGCTCTGCTGATTGCTCTGGGGGTTGGATGTGTAGGTGGGCGGAGCTCCAGGAGTGATGAAACTGTTGTGGGAGATTACGATTGGTGAAGTGAAGACAGGGGAGGGGACAAGAACAGCATTACAGTTGAGCTGCTGCATGGGGAAAGATGGGGTCATCATCTGCTGGTCCAGATATCTACACACATACACACAATGTTCATAAAGGTAGTGAACAGGTAGTGCTAAATCAACATACACACACACACACACACACACACACACACTTGGTCTGCTGGATGGTGCTGCTGCAGAGTGATGAAGATGTTTCACTGTCTTGAGCCAGATTCTGCACTGGTTGGTTTAACAGCATTCTGTCACAAACACACACACACGTACTTTTCAACCTTGGACACACATTTTGTGAAGTGTGTGTGGCTGTTAAATGCAAGATTTGTGTGTGTATGTACCGTAACTGTCCATCAGGCCCGTTATCTCCGTCTGCATGCTGGTGTGTGTGTTGTGCATGGTGCATGTGGTGCGTGTTTGTGACCGGCATGTTGCGGTATCCCTGGTTCGATGAGAACATCATAGAGTTGCTGTAAAGCGGCACCGTCGGGCTGGTGTTGGTTTGGACGGGGACACACGCACTCTGCATCAGCCTCTGCCACACACACACAGACACACACACATGGTTTAATAGTGCATACATTTTATACATATTATCCATAGCTAAGTACTGTAAAAGCAGAAAGTATGTGTGTGCGTGTTTACCTGTGTGCTGGAGCTGCCTGGTTGTTCTTGGTGTAGTGTGTGAGACGAGGGTGTGTGTGGTGTGCAGTGTGAGGGTTTGAGGGGTTGTGTGTTGTTGTAGTGCAGGACGCCGGATTGATTGTTCGTAGCTGAAGCCTGATGTGGAAAATCCACTTGTACCGGCTGCTGCAGCAACATCTGTCACACACACACACAAAAGCACACACAGAGGATTATAGCCTAGCACTTTGTGCGTATGTATGTGTGTGTGTGTGTGTGTGTGTGTGTGTGTGTGTGTGTGTGTGTGTGTGTGTGTGTGTGTGTGT
>JAOTRA010085472.1:0-12439 GCA_026260255.1 Pseudolaguvia tuberculata | reverse complement strand
CCCAGCCATTAGGGAGTAGCCTTAGTGCCGGTCCCAAGCCCGGATAAATGGGAGGGTTGCGTCAGGAAGGGCATCCAGCGTAAAACCCTGCCAAGTCGAATGTGCGGATCTAGGATCCGCTGTGGCAACCCCGAACGGGAGCAGCCGAGGGACAAAGAAGAAGATCCTCAGTTTTATTAATTAAAGATAATAAATAAAGTTAATTAGCTAGTAAAGTTACTTAATTAGTAAATCAGTAATGCATCTCGTATCTGTTAAGCCGCATATGAATGGCACAAAGATGCACACAATGGTGTCCACTCTGCCCTCTGATGGTGTTACTTTAAACTTTTTGATACTCTTTCATATAGTGAATAAATAAAATATTAATTATTAATATTTATTGTGCTATGTATATAGTGTGTATTTTAAAGAAAAAAAGAGAAAATTAAATACACATTATTTCAGGAATGCTGATGCAAGGCAAAATAAAATGAAAAGGTGACCTGTGAAAAGTAAAACAGTGTATCTTCAGTATATTGGTCCATGTAAAACTACGCATCCTAAATGACCTGAATGGAGTTCAATAATAGCCATTTCAAGACAAAACTCATAACCGGCTTCTTTCTGTTGAGAAATACAACAGCCGTATTAACTATAACAGTTAGTTAAGATCTAATGCACACATGCACCGATATCTGCAGGCAATATTCTAATTGAAGTCTTTGCCACGGACACTGTGTCCTACTCTAACATTCCTTTTCAATATCCTTTGTAAGGAAAGCAGAATCTGCCTTGACAATGATCTCTTAAGTTCTGCCTTATTCCTTTTATCCTCTTTCCAGCGAATTATAAAAGGCCAACATGAGTCAATACCACACAATCACCTACAGCTCAAAAACATGAAAAATGAAAAGACATTGATTCCTTTGGTGTCTCATCCTTTACAGTAAGCATAAGAAAGTGCATTGATAAAAGATTGAAAATTGGTTAAGATAATCATTGCATTGTCACTGGCCGCAGGCTGTTTGAATGACACTGACCGCAAATGAAAACCGGTCATATATTTCCCACTGGTGTTATTTTGTTCAAGGATAAAGCTGTTCTCAAGGTGTTTCCATAGAAACGTGAGCATGATGGAATTTCTGCAGCAGAATGACATGCTCATTCATTAATTCAAAGACTCTCTACAAACGTTCCACCTCTCCCTTACCTTGGAATATGAGTTGAAGCCGACCTACTTCAGCATATGTAATTTTCCCAGCCAGTCACCCTAATCATTTTACTTTACTTGTGTGATTGTTATTTTTATGCCTCCTCACACTGCTGCTTCCATGATCTAAGCCACACAACTGATACAGCCAACTACATATATAAATAAATAAAATCCTAAATCCTATGAATAACACGAATGTTATACATATAGCAATATACATACATAGATGTATAACATACATCCCATTAATTTTTTTCTTCAGATGTGAAAGACACACCAATCCAAAAGTGTTTTCAAACAATGGTAGTCAGCTAGAGCAGATTATATTTACATTTACATTTTTATCTCTTTTTGTACAACGGAGCAATTTAGGGTGGTTAAGGACCTTGCTCAAGGTTGCTTGGTGGAACTGGGAATCGAACCCCGGTCTTTCTGATATCAGTTCAACACCTTAACCACAAACTACCCCTTCCCCCATATATAAATTTTAATGATTTTCATTATTTTTACATTTTTCCTATGTATGGAAACTTATGGGACACCATGTAGATAACTAGATGTATCAACCATATAAAGAGTTTTTTTCTTGAAAAAGCCATCAAGCTGTTTATCCCTGGGCAACTTGTCTGTTATCAAAGTAAATTATGTAAAGCGCAGCCAGCAAAAAAGTACTGCCCGAGGAACTAAAACGCTGTATCTTACTTACACAGAGTGAATTTTATCAACTCATTAATGGATTAGGGGCGGCGCGGTGGCGTAGTGGATAGCACGGTCGACTCACAACAAGAAGGACCCGGGTTCGGAGTTTGCATGTTCTCCCGGTGGTTGCGTGGGTTTCCTCCGGGTACTCCGGTTTCCTCCCACAGTCTAAAAACATGCAGATTAGGTGGATTGGTGATTGCAAATTGTCCATAGGAGTGAATGTGTGTGTGAATGGTTGTTTGTCTACGTGTTGCCCTGAGATGGACTGGTGACCCGTCCAGGGTGTACCCCCCACCTCTCGGCCTATGTGTGCTGGGATAGGCGCCAGCAGACCCCCGTGACACCGGATTCGGGAATAAGAGGGTAAGAAAATAAATGAATGAATGAATGAATGAAAGAAAGAATGAATGAATGAAAAAAAAACTATTAACCCTACCTGGGAACTGTGATACAAGTTAAACAAACCTGCTACATCCCTATAACAACCCTGCAGAATAAACGTTTAACATGCCATCACAACAGGACAAAAGCAGGCGTATTAATATCATCCTTAGATAACTTTCACCAAATAACCTACGTTTATAACAGTTCAGTTTTTAAAAAAAAAAAAGCCGAGCATTTAGTAATGTGGGAGTTTGAAAAGTAATCCGGCCGTGACAGATAGCTCTCTCTCTCTCTCTCTCTCTCTCTCTCTCTCTCTCTCTCTCTCTCTCTCTCTCTCTCTCTCTGAATTCTTGTGTTTTAGCTCAACAGGAGATGGAGGTGACACTTGCACTGCAGAACTGTTCCTCTGAGGTACTGATTAATCATGTACTGCTGCACTGAGTCACAGATGTATTTGTTATTCTACCTCATCCAAGAACTGAGGAGACATGGGTTCAAAGCAAGGGGATGTCTGCTCATCCTTACTAATCTCAACATGAGCCAACACAAGTTCAGCGGGAGTGCTAGAGTTGGTTAGCCACTGACTGTACTGTAGTTAATATACTAATAAGCATTATCTCTGTTTTTATTACCCTGGATTATAGGCAATAAAGCTTGCACTTTAATCAAGCAATAATTCAAGCGATAATTCCCCCCAAAGTAGTATTTGCATGAAGGTAATTTGCCTAAAGGCAGCATTAATGATGACTGTCCTGCTGATAGAGCTACTTCAATCAGACGTGCAACAATCCACGTGGGTTTCTGAAACAATTTTAGTGCACTTTTGTGCCTATCACTTAAAGGTCAGCTTTTACAAGCGCACATACTTGATTTTGTGCCATTTATTTGACTGAGCTTTGGTCTTCTTACCCGTTTATTCCCTAATTCGGGGTTACAGGGGTCCGCTGGAGCCTATCCCAGCGCACATAGGACGAGAGGCAGAGGTACACCCTGGACAGGTCGCCAGTTTATCGCAGGGCCCCACATAGACAATCAACCACTCACTCACACATTCATTCTTATGGACAATTTAGACTCACCAATCAACCTAATGTACATGGTTTTTAGACTGTGGGAGGAAACCGGAGTACCGGAGGAAACCCACGGAAAGCACGGAAAGAACATGGAAACTCTGCACAGAAAGCTGCTCGGCCCGGGAATCGAACATGGGACCTTCTTGTGGTGAGGCGACTACTTAGTGTTATTATATACATTTTTAAAAGTGTGATGCAAACTGTGCAAGACGTTTGATACAGAATGGCTTGTCAAGCCATTTTACATTAAGCATTGTGTTACTGGCATGAATACTGTGTATTCGCAAATATGCTGTGAATTTTGTTAAACCTCATATTTGTGCCAGTCGTGTTTCACAGTTTCTGATGAACAGCATACTAAAAACAGCTTTCTGAATTGCTGGTTGTTGTGCTGTAATTGGTTTCGAGAATATAGCAGAAAGGGAACATTTGGTCTTGGAGTTTATAGTTTAGGATATTAGATTGCATAAGCGTATTTTACAGAACTCAAGTGACAGAATGAGTGCCAAACCCAATCAATGGTAATATTGTGAGCTCATTTCCATACTATTGTTCATTTATAAAGAGCCAGTTATCCTGCATGTTTTTCGACTGTGGAAGGAAACCATAAGCCTGAGAAGAACATGCAAATATACAATAAGTCAGAAATGACAAAGAAACTGCAAAAGCACTAAACCTGGGAGTCACGGTTGGAGGAAACCGGAGTGCTTAGCATACAAAGTTAATGTTTATCTGTAAAGCTGTCACGGAAATTCCTGCTTCTATTGTGCCTTCAGAAAGTGAACGAAAAGATATGCTAACTAGAAATCATTTTAAATGTTACTGTGGGGAATTTAAATGATTTGGAAAAGCCCGTCTGGAAGAATCAAGTGAATGTTGTAGAGATAACATCAAGTTATACTTAAATATACTGAATAAAAGATTTAGATATTATCTACTGCAGTTAACTTAGTCCAAATCCTTAAAATGAATAATTGTGTGTGAATAATCCATTGATTTCTTATCAGGGTTACAGGGATGTGTTGAAGCATATCCCAGCTGTCATTAGCGACAGGCAGGAGTACACATGGTACGTGGGAATAACAAAAAGGTGGGGAAAAAAGGTGTACAATTCACACAGAAGTTACATGAATAAAATTGAAATTACTTTATGTGTGCTGGGATAGGCTCCAGCAAACCCCTGTGACCCCTGAATGAGGGAATAAGCAGATTAGAAGATGCAGGAATTAAATTCAAATATTTTGATAATAAAGTCAAAATCATGTAAATAATAGGAGAAAATCAATTACAAGATTAAAGTCAAACTATTTGAAGAATAAAGTCAAAATCAAAAAATGGATGTGGAAACTTTGGTTGAACACTACGTTCAGTAAGGATTTATCAATAAGGAAATTTCTGGCTGTATTTTCTTATGTAGAAGAAAAATGCACAGCAACCTGCTTGGCAGTCAAATAGCATCCGTCAATTTATATACAGCTACCAATTTAATCTTATCAAGAGTTCAAGAGGGGCGGCACGGTGGCACAGTGGTTATCACGGGCGCCTCACAACAAGAAGGTCCAGGGTTCAATTTCCTGCAGGTACTCCGGTTTTCTCCCACAATCCAAAAACATGCAGATTAGGTTAATTGGTGATTGTAAATTGTCCGTAGGAGTGAATGTGTGTGTGAATGGTTGTTTGTCTATGTGTTACCCTGAGATGGATAGGTGACCCATTCAGGGTGTACCCCGCCTCTCGCCCTATGTGAGCTGGGATAGGCATCAGCAGACCACCGTGATCCCGAATTAGGGAATAAGCAGGTAAGAAAATGAATGAATGAAGAGTTCAAGAGGTTTGCTTGATTCTACTGATTCCCTAAATGTGACTTGGCACAAAACAAAACCTGCTTCTGTCTTAGCCATCAAATAGACCAAAATCATGTCAGCAAATTATCCTGTATTGCCAAACAGAGTTACTGTTTTATATGCATTTGTGTCTCCACTGCTAATATCATGGGATTAAAACATCTTTGGCAAAGAGCTGTTTTTGCAAATAACTTAAAGATAAAAAGAATTTCCTGTTGAGCACTTATTAGAGGCAAAACACAAGAGCCCAAGGGAAATCATGCCAGAAATCATCCCATTAACTTAAATACTTAATTCAATCAGCTGCAGCAGACAGGATACTAAAGACAGATACGGAAAAGCTGTTCAGCTGAATTCAATTTTAATCCAACAGAAATGTGCACAACTCGCATGCTGAATAGAAGTAGTGAATATAAAGCACAGTGGGTTACACAGGGTAATTTGGTTAGAAAAATCATTTAGAATTAGAAGAGGAGACTCACTTTCTTCAGAACCCTGGGGCTCGTCCACGCTCCTGACGTAGTCATCCTAACAAAATAACAATCAGTTAATATTCATTTAATTCTGCAAATAAATACTGTATATAATAAATATTACAAACAGTTAAAGGCTTGTTGTAATTATGTATTATTTATTTAATACACAACCAATAACCTGCAACTGAACTCCTGCCTCTGTCACTATGGGAACACAGATCGCAGGTTCACACCCACGATAACAGAACAAAAGGAAATGCACTCTCTGAAACACACTCCATGACTAAAAGAAAATGGTCACCAGGATACTACAAAAGGCTTTAACTAAAAAAAAATGTATTTATAACTAGCCCCGATTTAGACACTTGTAAAGACAGAAGAAATGAAACTATGAAAATTAAAGATGGTATTGCTTATATTTTGGTAGCAATGGAGACTTTACAAGCTGGGAGACAGTTCAACCTCACCCTGTATCCTATGTCTTCTGATAAGAACTGGAAAAAATATATCAACACACACATTAAATTGGTAAAAAAAAAAATAAAAAAAAGACAAACCTCTACTTCCTTCCAAATGTCAAGAGAAGCAGGGAGAGAGACATGAGGAAAAAAGAGAAACAAAATAAAACATGTTAATGAAACACATCAAAAACGGCTTTACTTATTTTTGGAAAAGCTAAAGGCAAATAATATCTGCTTAAGAAAGCTGAAAAAAGATTATTGGGACTAAATGTAATAAATTACAGATGGCAAAACTGAGTTTGTGCTATTGTTATTGTGTTTAGAATGTGATGGAACATACTAGTCAAACTAGGCGAAAAAAATCTGATCTATGCTTCAGATGAATTAACCAACATGAACACGAGAAAACAGCAGAAAAATAAAAGTATATGGGTACAGACAGGAAATCGGGGAGAATTTTAATAATAGCAATTTCTTTCATTTATTTTAATGATGGTCTCAATATCATGAATGAACATTTCAACCGCTTCACTGCTGATATTTATTTATTCTGTTTAGGCTCAGCTTTCAGGCTTTCCCATGCCATATTTTATTGTGTATGTCTAAACACTTTTCTGAATATTATATTTATGTAATATAGAACAAATGTAAAGATTTTTAACTTTAAATATTTTCCTCAAATTTTCTTAGATTTCCCCCATTATTAACTGGTTTGACAAGGATCAGGAACACCAAGCTTTTATAAAGAAACCCACAGGGTTACGCACTTCTGTCAGGTTGAACAGTGTTTTTCAATCATTCATTTACAGCATCTGGCAGATTATAGCCTTCATATAAAAAAATCTTACATCTATGGTCCAATTTGCAAGAGGGATGTTGGGAGTATAGATAAATGACCCCCACCCTCAATAGTCCTTTAACATTTATTTAAAAATGATATAGAATGCCTAAAAACAAAATACTACCACATTTTAAAAGGATATATTAATGAGAGAGAGAGAGAGAGAGAGAGAGAGAGAGAGAGAGAGAGAGAGAGAGAGAGAGATAAAAGCTTATAAATACAAAATTTTAATTTTTATTTAGAGACAAGACTCATTTAACAAAACTGGATGTCATGTGGCGTTCATAATAGTTTTGACTTAAATACACGATGAAGAAATTCTTATTATAAGTAGGTCTGCATTATAAGTAGGTCAAAGGTTAAAAATAGAACAAACCATTTTGCCCATTTCAGCATTTATATGTTATATGTTTCAGCTTGTGAAACTTTTGTCTAAATGATCTTTAGTGTTTGTTTTAAAGTATACTTGGTGTGATCATGCCAGTGTGTCTACAATCTGTGCTTTGAGCTGAAGACTTGGAATATCATTCATTCATTAATTCATTCCTTCATTCATTCATCTGCTAACCCTATTACTTCCTAATTTGGGGTCACAGGGGTCTGCTGGAGACTTTCTCAGCACACATAGGGCGAGAGGCACTTCATTCATTCATTCTTCTTCTTACCCGCTTATTCCCTAATTCAGGGTCACAGGGGTCTGCTGTTGCCTATCTCAGCTCACATAGAGCAAGAGGCAGGGGTACACCCGGGACGGGTCGCCAGTTTTTGGACTGTGGGAAGAAACCGGAGTACCTGGAGGAAACCCACGCAAGCATAGTGAGAACATGCAAACTCCGCACAGAAAGATCCTTGGCCCAGGAATCGAACCCGGGACCTTTTTGTTGTGAGGCGACCGTGCTAACCACTCCACCACCGCGGCGCCCTGCGAGAGGCACTTAAACATCATAAACAGTGATATGTTTACCGTGTTGAAATATGGGAATCCCGTGTCACGGCAGGTTTGCGTGCATTCATTTTCATTCATTATCTTTGTGTATTTCTCTCCAACACACACACACACACACACACACACACAACAAACATGGCAACTGCATTCATCTCCTACCAACAAACACAAACACAGTGAAACAGGCGGTGATGAACTGAGCATGAACTGATAACAACCTTTTAAACAGGGACACGTTTACAGAATCTTACAGGAAAAAAAAATCCCTGATTGATAAAAATTTCTTAGGTTGTGTTCAATTACAAGCGAGTACTCTGTAGTGCTGTGGCTGTTATCAGTTCTCTCTTGGCACTCGAGTACAATAGCCAGTTTTCACAAAAACCATCAAGCACTTTGTCGGGTAGAAGCACAAAAATAATGGACACTATGTATGCCAGTATAAGCGCGAGGACACTAAGTGACTTTGTCCTTGATATAAATCTCTGTTTTTTTAAATAATGGAAACAAAATATAAGGCGAGATTCACACCCTAAAGGTATTCTAGATAAAAGCTCTAACACTGACCACCGAACACTATCATTATTCAAGATGTTTTCTGCACAAAACAGAGTTTATACACACAGTGCCATCACACAAAGTATACTTTAAACACACACTAGACAGCACTTTGCCAAATGGTTCAAATGTTAAGAACATTAAACGTACACACATATACATACACACACACACACACACATATATATATATATACACACATAAATATACATAAATATACATTGTATAAATAAAAATGATCAATGCTAAGAATCAACAAGGCCATGGGTTTGATTCCCATGTTGAGGATCGTTCTGTACGGAGTTTGCATGTTATCCCCGTGCTGGTGTGGGTTTCCTACGGGTACTCCAGTTAACATGTAAAAAAAACATGTACATTAAGTTGATTGTTGAGTAAAACATTGTCCATAGGAGTGAATGTGTGTGTGAGTGGTTGTTCGTCTATGTGTCGCTCTGCGAGGGACTGGTGACCTGTCCAGGGTGTCTTAGCGCACCCTATGTGCGCTAAGATAGGCTCCAGTGGACAATTGTGACCCCAAATTAGGGAAAAAGATGAGTGAGAAGATGAATGAATGAATGAATGAATGAATGAATGAATGAATGAATGAATGAATGAATTTAAAACGTCTTTAAAATTATAACTACTTCACAGGAAAAATGTGTATGCTTTAGTGCTAGAATGAAACATAAGTTCCCACTCAGTGCTTACTCATGGTCGGTAAATGCTTGATTCCTTTTACAATCTTCAGATTTATTTTATTCTACAAATGTGCTGTGCCAAAACAAATCGCAGCACTTGCTCATTTTAGCACCTAGTGTGTAAATAAAAGCCTTCAGTGATGATACATCTCCTTATGCTTAACAGAGACGTGTGATGCTGTGTGAAATTAAACTTTGATCATATGATCTGAGATCCTGAAAATATGCACCAAAAATACTGTATAATGGCATATTATGTATTCAATTTTACAAAATCTAGAACTACAAATGCATTTTTTAACTCAGATTAAATCAGCCAGATCTATACTCGCAATTTTCTGAGGGAAGCTGGCTGTGACTGCATAAGCGGTGGAGGTCAAATAAACTGTGCTCCACACACTGGGGCACCTCAAGTACTGTCAGATTCATAGCAGCTGACAGCAGTAGCTTACACACTACTGAGAAGGACGCTATGGTGGGCTGCTCAGGTTAATGGAGTATAACTGTCCAGATACTGCTCTAGCTCTCCTGGGCATTGTGTTCATGCTAATGCTAAAGCGTTTCAACACAAGCTTAGTCGCAGCATTGCCGTTGTCAAAAATGTCCTTAAGACTAAAACATTAGATCCATGTGTCGATGTACTGTGCGAAGTTTGAAGGATACAGCTAGCCTCTCTTTCTTGATATCTTTCTTTCTTTCCATCGCTCTCTCTTTCTGTCATTTATTATTTCTTATTTTTTATTTATTCCTCTCTCTCACTGTTACACACACACACACACACACACACACACACACACATTATTTGCAATTGGCCGATATGCACTTATTCACAGTGACATTTTTCATTTAATTGATATTGTGATTTGTGGTGAGAGTAGGGAGCAGGTTGAGAATAATCTAGAAAGGTGGGTGTACTCACTGGAGAGAAGAGGAATGAAAGTCAGTAGGAGTAAGACAGAGTACATGTGTGTGTGAATGAGAGGCAATGGAGTGGTGAGGTTGCAGTGAGAAGAGGTAGTGAAGGTGAAGGAGTTTAAGTACCTGGGGTCAACAGTGCAAGGTAATGGAGAGTGTGTTAGAGAAGTGAAGAAAAGAGTGCAGGCAGGGTGGAGCAGTTGGAGAAGAATGGCAGAAGTGATTTGTGATCGGGGAGTCTCTGCAAAAGTGAAAGGGAATTTATAGGACTGTAGCCTTGCAATGTTGAAGGAGGAGCTGGAAGTGACAGAACTGAAGATGTTGAAATGTTCATTGGGAGTGACGAGGATGGATAGGATTAAAAATTTGTTTATTAGGAGGGCGGCGCATGTAGGATGTTTTGGAAACAAGGTGAGGGAGTCTAGGTTGAGATGGTTTGGACATATGCAGAGGAGGAACATGTAGTATATTGGTAGAAGAATGCTGAGGATGGATTTGCCGGGCAGGAGGAAAAGAGGAAGACCAAAGAGGAGGTTTATGGATGTGGTTAGGGAGGAGGGGGTAGTGTAAAGAAGAACAATCTGCTGTTGCCACCCATAACGGGAGCAGCCGAAAGGAGAAGTAGAAGTTATTTTTCATTTCTTTTCTTTTTTTAACAGTTAGGCATATGGCAGATGCTCTTATCCAAAGACTTACATTTGGTCTTTTTTTTTAAAACTGAGCAATTGTGGGTTAAGGGCCATGCTCAAGGGCCCACAATGGTTGCTTGGTGGAGGTCCTTCTAGTATTAGTCCAACACCTTAACCACTAGACTACCACTTACCTTTTTATATAAGCTGCTGAGGGTTAAAGGCCTTACTCTGTACCCCAGTGGTGGCAGTTTGGTGATGCTGAAAATTAAAGCCATGATCTTCATCAACGCTCCAACACCTTAACCACTGAGCTACCACTTTCCACCCAATGACATTTGGCTTTTGCCTTTTACTGAGACTGTCTGCACAAAAAGCTTGCAATTAATATTCACTCTTTGCACATATGTTTGTGAACATTTGAGTTTTTCTGCTGCCACAAAGTCAAAAGCAAACCACTGAATAGCAGTTCAACAAAATGCTGTAACTTTATGATACCCTTTCAGTCAATAAATACAAGGTTTACTAAAAGTTAGTATGGAAAATGGTACTGGTACCCCCTACACATCTATCTATCTATCTATCTATCTAGCTAGCTAGATATACTATATAGCTAGCTAGCTAGCTATCCATCCATCCATCTCACACTTTTGTACACACCAATCAACCTAACATACATGTTTTTGGACTGAAATCAAACCCGGGACCTTACATCCCTAACCACTACTATATTTATCACAGAAAATCTTTATTACATCTTCTATAGGACAATGGGGGAATTGTTAGTAAAGTTGAAAGACGGGGGTTCAATTCACAGCACCACCAGCTGCCACTGTTGGGACCCTGAGCAAGGCCCAATAACTCTACAAAATATATATAAACAAGATAAGTGCATGTCGCTCTGGATAAGAGCATTTGCCAAATGCTGTAAATGTAAAATTTACATTACAATAGTGAAGTATTTTTATATGGTTTTTTGCACCATACACATTTTATTCTGCCAAACAACAAGCCTTGCCAACAGGATAAAAGCAGGTAGGTGAAAAGGTTTTTGGGTTCAAAAATGCTTAAGTGTAAGTAGAGCATGACCTACTGGGAGTCTCTGTGGAGATTCAGCCTGGGTTATATTTGCATCTGTAAGCCACTCTGCTCCGCTCGATGTGCTTGAAACACACTAAAGTCTACCAATTTTTAAAGCCTCACAGTTTGAGCCATTAAGAAGGAAACAATAAAGACCAAAAAATACTGACCATAGTTACAAAAAGAATATTTGTTATTTAAATCACAGAAATGAAGTTTTCCTGTTACTGGCTATGTAAATCTGTGAAGACTATTAATAAATAAAGGCCTTCGTTTCAGAAAAATCTTACAATGTCTAACCTTTATATACCGGATGCTTAGAAATCCATCAGACTGTTATGAAAATCAAATAATAGGGCGGAGTGGTGGTGTAGTGGTTAGCATGGTCGCCTTACAACAGGAAGGTCCAAATTCGACTCCTGGGCCGGTGATCTTTCTGTGTAGAGTTTGAATGTTCTCCCCGCTCTTGCATGGGTTTCCTCCAGGTACTCCTGTTCCCTCCCACCGTCCAAAAACATGAACATTAGGGTGACTGGTGATTCTAAATTGCCCATATGAGTGGATGTGTGTGTGTTGTGTGTGTGTGTGTGTGTGTGTGTGTGTGTGTGTGTGTGTGTGTGTGTGTGTGTGTGTGTGTGTG
>JAOTRA010085443.1:0-12442 GCA_026260255.1 Pseudolaguvia tuberculata | reverse complement strand
CTGCTTTGGCCAACAGTAGCCCAATTTCCACCGGTATCCTGTCGGCTAACAGTACATGTGGCGGTCGTTGTTAACCCGGGCCGCGACCGATCCAGTATGAGTTTCTTATTTGTGATCTGCATATTTGATTTGGCACAGTTTCACACTGGATGCCCTTCCTAACGCAACCCTAAGAATGCACTGGCTTGTGCAACCCTAATGGCTGGGTATTATTCTGTAATTGTATATAACTGATAAATGTAAGTGGCTCTAGTTAATAGGAGTATTGTTTAAAGTTTGTTTTGGAATAGTTTCTATTTGATTTCACTTTCACTCAAACTCCATGTTAAAAGGCTTTTTAGGTGATCTGACAAAAGGTTTTGGTGTTTGAATGACCAACCTTTGAAGAGGTAACTGCATTCTAATGATGAAGTAGAAGTTTAGGATGTCCTCCAGAAGCAGAGTTTTGTCAGAAAGTTTGGTAATCTCTCTATAGCACCCGGCAAATTGCAAATAATGCGTCATAGATCGCACAACTCTCCTCAATTCCACCAAAGAGCTGCACTGGGCTATCTGAAGAAATATAACCACATGATTGCATGACAAAAAAAAACACAACAACATATTAGCACCATGTCCAGACTATTGCACTGCAATATGTACCTTCCTGACTTTGTGTCGTACTGTGACATCTCCCAGATCTTCACTGGTAAACTTGTAATCAGTGGGGTATTGAAACAGACTATAGTAGAGCGCTCGAGAAAAGAAAGCCACAGGAGGACCTCCATGGACTAGCGAGAGGGCCAGGAGACTGCCAATCTCAAAATACAGATCATCTCTCAGGGCTGCACAAAAAAAAACAAGCATTAAAAAACTACCGTTACAATGAGAGTTCAATGATAAACAGCAAACTATGAGGTGGTGAAGCTCAAATAAACATTCCAACATTTAAATTTAGAAAATATCTGTAAGATACCTAAACGTACTTTTTTTTGTACACTGTACAAATTGTGAATAAAAACAGAATGCAATGATGTGTTCAAATTTCAATATTTCATTCAGAATAAAATATAGATAAAATATCAAATGCTGAAAGTAAGACCTTTTCAAATGTCATGCAAAATATTGGCTCATTTTGGATTTCATGAGAGCTACACATAAGTTGGGACAGGTAGCAATCAGAGGCCGGAAAAGTTAAAATGTACATATATGAATCAGCTGGAGGACCAATTGGGTATAAAAAGAGCCTCTCCGAGTGGCAGTGTCTCTTAGAAGTTAAGATGGGCAGAGGATCACCAATTCCCCCAATGCTGCAGCAAAAAATATCAGAAAGGAGTTTCTCAGAGAAAAACTACAAAGAGTTTGAAGTTATCATCATCTACAGTGCAAATTCAGTGGAACACAACAGTGGAAAACTGTTCTGTAGTCAGACGAATGAACATTTAAAGATCTTTTTGAGAAACTAGGACGACCCAAGTTATCATCAGCGCTCAGTTCAGAAGCCTGCGTCTCTGATGGTATAGGTTTGCATGAGTGCGATTGGTATGGGCAGCTTACACATATAGAAAGGCACCATCAATGCTGAAAGGTATATCTAAGTTCTAGAACAACATATGCTCCCATCCAGACGTCTCTTTCAGGAGAGACCTTGCCTTTTCCAACATGACAATGCCAGACCACATACTGCATCAATTACATCATGGCTGCATAGGAGAAGGATCCGGGTACTGAAATGGTCAGCCTGCAGTCCAGATCTTTCACCCATAAAAGAAGATGCAAAAATGAAGACCTAAGACAGCTGGAACAACTAGAAGACAAGAATGGGACAACATTCCTATTCCTAATCTTGAGCAACTTGTCTCCTCAGTCCCCAGACATTTGCAGACGGTTGTAAAAAGAAGAGGGGCTTCAACATAGTGGTAAACATGGCCTTGTCCCAACTTTAAGACTTGTTGATGCCATGAAATTTAAAATCAACTTATTTTCCCCTTAAAATGATCCATTTTCTTACTTTAAACATTTAATATGTTTCTATGCTGTATTCTGAATAAAATATTGAAATTTGAAACTTCCACTTCAGTTTTTTTTTCACAATTTCTACAGTGTCTCAACATTTTGGAATCAGGTTTGTATTTAGATTTGTTTTTGTGCCATGGTATTTATTGCTCTATGCAAGTGTTTTTTTTTTATTTATTTATTCATGATATTTTATTCAATGGAATACATGTATGTTTTATAGCTAAATGTTTTCTGGTCTTACATTAAAAATGTCTCTAAATAGTTCTTCTCAACGCTGACTTCACATTTGATGATTTCTTTCTCTTCAATCACATGAATAAATAGGCTACCAGATAAAGTCTCTACCAGCTCATACCATTTGGACATTTGTGTGGCTTTAGGGTGGGGCTACCTACAGTATGTAGATACTGCAGAGTAGGTTGGGGACTCTCATTTACAGACATTAATTCAACTGAACTGTGTGTTTTACTGACTGTTTAATATTGTCTTATTTGATTCTGTTAAAATGAGTTGATATTAGAAATAGAAAAGTTCTATATAAATAATCATATGACTGGTACAGGTACTGGCTACTTGTATACACAATCTCTTTTTGCTCCACATTTACAGAGGTTTGTATTCAGATTTAAACCAATGAAAGTAAAATTATCATTATGTTCAAATACCTTGCGAGTTGAGAACCAGGATTTTAGCATAGGGGGGTCCTTCAAAGATACAGCAGAGCTGTAATTTTTGCAGTAGGAGTCTAAGAAAGCGACGCTGTGTGCCCACGGTTTGGCCTGGTTTCTCCCGGTTAAAGCTCACAGATAGTGTGTGGCAGGGGTTGAAGTCACTCTGTCGCACAGCCTGAAGAGCACCTTCAACCACACTATCGCTTTTTACGATCATGGGTGTAATCTGTTGCACTGATATTTGCGTGGCCAGATCTCTCAAGATCTCAGAGGGATTGGCGTCCATACAGAGTCTGATACCAACAAAGAAAAACAAACTGCTATGAAACATGCAGGTGTCAAAATAATTGGGATATATACTGAGACATTAAGCAAACAATTCAGAATGAACCATATGATAGAATGAGCCTTGCTTTACTACTACCACTACCTTTTTGAAATAACTGAAGAGTGAATGCTGGAGAGACATATATTTATCAGCCTTTTCCTCCTCTGCCTTTCTGCTAAAGGTGATTTCACATGGTTTTGCAGTGTGGACACTGTTAGAAACAAAGTACGTTGTCACAGACACATTGTGTGTATATATAGAAAATGGTTCAACACAAGTTCAGTAATTAATTTTGCTATTTATAACTGAGATGTTCGTTATTTAAGTGATAGACTAAGTGATGACATTGTTGTGGACAGATACTTCTTGATAAATCATTAATTTATCAGGTAATTTACACACAATATGGAGGAATAAGATTATTCGACCCACTTGTCCCCTCGACAGCAGCTTTGCAATCATCACAATTCCAGTTGGTAGCATAAAGCTTAAGAGACGAACATTTTCGGTGGGTTCCACTGGCGCCGCAAAACTTACAACGAACAATTTCAAAAAACCTAAGAAACCAAAAATAGTTTTGGGAATAGATATTTATTTTAATGAATAGAAATTCAACCAACCAAAGGAACTGTTGACATTTTTACCATGAACATAAAGCGTGCATTACACTGCAAATCACCATTGTTCTAAAATTCAGTTTTAATTACCTCTACTTGCGTGTCAATTGTGTACATTCTTACCAGCGTATTCCCTAATTCGGGATCATGAGAGTCTGCTGGAGCCTATCCCAGTGCACATAAGGCGAGAGGCAGGGGTACACCCTGGACAGGGCACCGGTCCATTGTAGGCCACAAATAACCATTCACACACACATTCACTCCTATGGGCAATTTAGAATACCCAATCAACCTAATGTACATGTTTTTGGACTGTGGGAGGAAACCGGAGTACCCAGAAGAAACTCACGCACATACTCCGAGGAATCGAACCTGGGACCTTCTTGTGAGGCGACCGTGCTAACCACTATGCCACCACGCTGCCACATTGTGAATTATAAGAATTAATTGTTAACCACCAGGAAAGTAAAACAAAATAACCCCAAATAACATCTATAAAAAGTTTATATTTAAACGCTCAAACTTTCATTTTTAGAACACAATTTAAGATATTGCAATGACATTTAACTGGAGGCTTTGTGTCCCTCCCATAGATAGCAAAGTAACTACCACCCTCAAGGCCCAGAAAAGTACCAAGAAAATGTAGTTTGACACCAGTGGTTCAACTGTAATATTACAAAGCGTGTGGCGGTGCGGCCGCTGACGCCGATCTGGCACTAGATGATAAGTGATGCAGTAGATATGAAAATGTGAAATGAAAGTATACAACCATTTTTGTATTACTTTTGCAATATTAGAGCTGAACCACGAAAATCAAATAGCCACGTTATTGTCGATCATCATGGTATGTATGTTTTTAAGTTTTGTAAGGGGTAGGAACAGCCATCCCTCAGATTAGATTAGTTTTATCTGTATGGAACAATATGAGCGGGAGAAATTAATGATTTTTATATTTTGGCAGCTTAAATCTGTTACAAACTATTACAAATTCCAAATGTAAGTATTTTCAGATAGTTTTAACATATTTACATGTATGTATTATATTTATTGATGATTTTCTTCAGGTATACTTATTCCTGCAAGTTTCATTTTTGCATTAAACCTGCAGGAATAAGTAAATTTATAATCAAGATAATCATGATACCAACATGGCGACTGCTTGCTTACCCTGACTGTGCATTATAAGTACGACCTTTTTCACAGGAACATTTAACAGCGTCACAGTATTCATACACCTGCAGAAGTTCCCCGTATGCATTCTCCTCCAACTCCCAGGATGCATCTCTAAAAAACAGAGTTAAAAGAAAGATCGATACTGGTGGTATTATTATAATGCATATAACTTCTACATCTAAACAAATAAACAGTACAAATGAAAATAAAAGACCTCTCTGGGATGTTTATTCCCATTCTGAGCATTTCTTGCTGGAACTGGTCCAAATTGTTACAAAGTGTACATCTGAAGAAATACAAGGCGGCGCTGTTGGCCTGGCTCTGTTGGATGGGATGGATCATCATCATCATAGTAAAGGAAGAAAACAAATCCAGCAGAAGTGAAATGAATAGAAAGAGTGTGAATTTTATTCTCATAAATATTGTGAAAATGTTACCTGAACACAGTCCCTGTGAAACCAACTTCCATGACATGCAGGACACTTAAGGACAGAGTAGGAAAGAACAGGCGTTATGGGCTCCAAGCAGATGGAACAGGACAAGGGCAGTGTGGGGCTGGATGAGCAGATCTGAGTGGGCCGATGCTTTTGACAAAATGATCTAATTACAAGAAAGAAAATGATTACTTAAAGATTTAAAAACCCTTACTTAGACAAGTATGTCAAGAAAGACAAGAAATCCTACAAAATCCCATAATACAAAGCTGCTGTTCGTTTTATTTGTTTTATCTAATTATTCATTCATTCATCTTCTATACCTGCTTATTCCCCAATTCCGGTCATTGGGGCTGCTGGAGCCTGTCCCAGGTCTCTGAAGGGCAAAAGACAGGAGGGGTAGACCCAGTACATCACAGGGCCATGCAAGCATACACACACACACACTCATGGGTAATCTAGTCTTTGCAAAGTATTGTTTGCTAACCTTAAAGAGTGTTCTTGTATTCTTCTAGCTTTTGGATTTCTGGTTTTTGACTTTGGATTTGTTTCACGTTTAGGCCTTTTGACCACGATTTGGAATTGTCTGCTTTGCCCCACTAGCTGCATAATAAAAGGTCTGGACTGTTTAAGAACTGTGTCTGCATTCATGGGCCCGGCTAATCACACTACATTACAGCTGAGGTGTCGTAGTGGTTAGCATGGTCACCTAACAACAAGAAGGCCCAAGAACCAAGAAGGGTTCGATTCCTGGGCTGGGGATCTCTCTGTGCGGAGTTTGCATGTTCTCCCCATGCTTGGGTGGGTTTCTTCTAGGTATTCCTTCCACAGTCCAAAAACATGTACATTAGGTTGATTGGTGATTCTAAATTTCCCATAGGAGTAAATGTGAGTGAAGGGTTGTTTGTCTATGTGTGGCCCTGCGATGGACTGGCTATCTGTGTAGGGTGTACCCCTGCCTCTTGCCCTATGTGCGCTGGGATAGGCACCATCCCATTAGCGAATTAGGGAATAAACAGGTAAGAAGATAAATGAATGAATGAATTTCTCCAGATGTCATTTTGTTCATGTTCTTACTTTCTAGTTTTATAGACTGGGTTGTCAGTAGGCAAACATATAATTTCCCTGTCACTACATACAGTAGTGATTTACAATATATATTCAATATAAATACTTACAGTAGAATCAGGGACATAAGTAATTTTTTTAAAAATGATGCAGCTGCGTTTACTCAATGAAATGCACAACACAACTTAACACACGTTTTTAATCTGGATTAGCCATCTAATCTGCGGGCTATGTAACAGCTGATTCGAGCGATATTTTTCGGAGAGTTGTATCAGTCTTTAGGCATAATGAAACTATGGAAGTTAGAAACCTGTCTATTTCAATAAAAGAAAGCAGTAGTGTTAATATTAGTAACATAATAGTATGAATTGAAGTCAAATTATAGTCAGTTATGCATGACATCCAGAACAGGTTTTGAAAAGTTGTCCACTGAAATGACCACTATCCATCTTCTTCTTCTCCTCCTCCTCCTTTCGGCTGCTCCCAAACATCTTCAACCACTTCTACCTTAGTCTCCGCCTCCTGTCTTTCTGACAATGCCACAGTCCTTTAACCGTTCCCTTTCACTCTTGCAGAAACTCGTCCATCTTACTCCTACTGACTTCCATTCCCCTTCTCTCCAGCAAGTACCTCCACCTCTCCAGATTCTTCTCAACCTGCTCCCTACTCTAACCACAAAACACAATATCATCTGCAAACATCATTGTCCATGGATACCTTATCTGTCAATCTATCAATCACCACTGCAAACAAGAAAGGGCTCAGAGCCGATCCTTGAGGCAAACCCACCTTCACCTCGAACCAGTCAGACATTCCTACCGCACACCTCACTGCTGTCACACTGTCCTCATACACGTCCAGCACCACCCTCACATACTTCTCTGCTACACCCAACTTCCTCATACAATACCACAGCTCCTCTCTCGGAACCCTGTCGTACGCTTTCTTCAGATTCAAAACACACAAATGCAACTGCTTCTGGCCTTCTCTATGCGATGGGGCGACGTAGCCTACAGAAGGTTACAGTCGCTAAACAGCTGGATGTCCAGGTGGTGCTCCGAAAACAAATTAACTTTTATTGATAATTGGAGAACGTTTGAGGGTAAACATGGCCTGTTAGGACGAGACGGTGTCCATCCCACTTGGGAAGGGGCTGCTGTCTTGTCATGCAACATAGCCCATAGTTTTAGGACAGGCCTAGTTAATCGATGACTGTCCAGAGCCCAGGAGCAGGAGGCCAGGTTAGTCCGACCATCTGCTTGCTGCTTATGTCAACATCTAGGACATTTTATATTGGAAATGTGTCTGTTCCCCGACCTAAACATAGGTTTAGAAATAATCAGAATGTGTGTGTTAGTAATCTAATTAATATAGCCACTTCTAACATAGAACCTACTGATCACACTGCCCGCTCCTCTGATCTGAAGTTTGGACAGTTAAACTTTAGATATAATGCATCTAAATCAGAAATGATTACAGATAAAAAGTTTGATGTCCTGTGTTTAACAGAAACCTGGACTAAGCAGAATGAGTATGTAGCATTAAATGAAGTGAGTCCGCCAGCGTACAGCTTCATACATCAGCCTCGTCTAACTGGTAGAGGTCGAGGCTTAGCCGTTATTTACAATAATAGTTTCAAGATTATACAAAAACAGGAATATAATTTTAACACATTTGAAATTCTTTATAGTAAAGTAATGTATGCAGCGGCAAACAATAAGCAGAGTCAGTCAATTCTGCAGATTATTATTTACAAAACACCAGGACCACACTCGACACACTGGTGGTCTCTGTGGATAAAGCATTTATTTTAATATTAATTTCGAGAATACAGGCGACCCGCTGAGGATGGCATTTTTATCTATACCCGACTCAGTGGGAGTCAGTGTATTATAGGACTCTCACATTAGATTTGATATTATTCTTTGGTATAAATATAGATAATGTACAGGCAATCCCACAGTGTGAAATAATCTCTGATCAATGTCTCGTTTCGGCTAAAATATCCCTTATTCAGAATGTACACATAGTTCCACGTTATCGCATTAAACGTACATTTACACCTATTACCTTCCAAAATTTTATTAACGTTCTCCCAGATTTATCTACCAAATGAAGATGGCGGCAAACAAGATTAGTATTTCAGACAGCATGGAAGGAGAGCCTCCTTGCTTATAAGAAAGCTTTACTGAGGCTAGATCAGCCTACCTCTCCTCCCTTATAGAAAATAAAAGGAATAATCCTAGGTTCCTTTGTAACCAACCGCTACCAGTTTCTAGATTTAAATTGCGACTACTCTACGTGTTCACGCCTTAATTATTGTGTTCCCCAGGGCTCCGTGCTAAGTCCCCTACTATTTTCATTATATATGCTCCAACTCGGGAACTTAATCCGTAAACACAATTTTACGCCGATGACACACAGCTGTACATTTCAGCTCGACCGGATGCGGAACGTCAGTTAGATAAACTGGAATTATGTGTTAATGACATTAGAAACTGGATGTTAAGCAACTTCCTGCTGCTAAATCCAGAAAAAAATGAGGCTCTTTTAGTAGGACCGCAGGTAGCCAGAGATAAGTTTTCTGATGTCACTTTAACATTAGATGGTCTGTCTGTAGCATCAAGTGCAACAGTTAAAGAGTTGGGTGTGATCTTAGATTATAATCTATACAAATAAAATTGAATTGAACATACAACATCAACATCTTCAAAGCAAAAATTGCATCTGTAGTACTCTTCCTTGGCATGAAACCATACTGTTGCTCGCAGATGGCCACCTCTTCCTTCAGCCTAGCTTCCACTACTCTTTCCCATAACTCCATGGTGTGAGTTATCAACTTTATTCCCCTGTAGTTACTGCATGTCAACACATCCCCCTTTTTCTTAAAAATCAGTACCAGAACACTCCTTCTCCATTCCTCAGGCAGCCTCTCACCTTCCAAAACCCTGTTAAACAATTTACACAGAAACTTCACTGCCATCTTTCCTAAACATCTCCACACTTCTACTGGTCATCTGGTCCAACCGCCTTTCCACTCTTCATCCTCTTGATAGTTGCTCTTGCTTCTTTCTTACTAATACTATCCACATCCTGCTCCACATCATCTAACATTCTCATTTTCCTCATTCATCAGCTGCTCAAAATACTCTCTCCTCCTTCTCAACACATTCTCCTCACTAGCCAAAACATTTCTATCTGTATCCGTTTTTTGCTCCAACTTGTTTTACATCCTTTCTAGCTGTGTCTCTCTGTCTGACCAACTGGTACAAACCCTTTTCTCCCTCCTTAGTGTCCAACAGTGGTACAACTCCTCATACGTCTTTTCCATAGCTTTTGCCACCTCCCTCTCTTTACCTGCTGCCTCATTTCCTTATACTCCTGCCTACTTTTCTCATTTCTCTGCCGATCCCAATTTGTTTCACCAACCTCTTTCTCCTTATACTTTCCTGCACTTCCTCATTCCACCACCACGTCTCTTCGTCTTCCTTTCCCTTTCCAGATGTCACACCCATTACCTTCCTAGCTGTCTCCTTTATCACTATGCATAAAAGAGTTAAAAATAAATACTGCAATGGTCAGCCGGTTACACTGGGGCGATATGTCGGTCTGTAGTTCTTATTAATCTCTAGAGATACGGGTTAGGTTAAAACCTTTTCCCTGGTTAAACAATTCATTCAGAATAATATAGTTCGAAGTTTAGATTTTATGCTGAGGATATAAACAAATCTATAAATAACTTTACTTACGGAAACGAGTCAGTGAACTGGAAAATAAACTCTTGTTCCATTCCACAAGGTAGGTGGACCATCTGCCTACATTTTTTGATGTAGCATCCAATTGAAGCCCCCAGCTTTTTACAGACCATACACCGCTGCATTAAAACAAAATAAATGTGTATTTATATTTTATATATATATAATCTGAAAACCACTGTCTAATACAGGGGTCGGGAACCTTTTTGACTCAGAGCCATGAACGCAAAATATTTGTACATTTATTTCAGTGAGAGCCATATAATATATTTTTAGACTGTTGAAAAGGGGGCGTTTACCTGTTTAACCAGTAACGTCCAACGTAGGCTATTATTTTCCAATTGAAATAATGGACATGTAATGGATTAATAAAGATCGGATCCATGTTGCAGGTAACACGTATTTATTGACTCCCAGACTGAAACCAAAACATGGGGAAACTTAAACCGAACTCACAACACATGGTTACTCAGGAGCAAAGAGACAAATAGCAAACAAGAACAAACATTATCAACAGCACTTTGTGATCGTTAATTATGCGCACACCGGCGCGTTGCCTTAAATAATGCGTCATCTCTCCCTGGCAACCAAATCCAGGACAATGATGCTAAAGAAGGGGGAGCGGCTATGTATGATTCCTCACAGGACAATTGCTCTTGCAGCCAACTGCAGCCCGGAACAGGACATGAGCGGTGGAAAATTGATGGGCGGATTAAAACAAGTGATAATATTTTATGTTTTATCAGAAAAGCCGAAATCTACGAGACAATCATCAAAACAGCCACACATGGCTCACGAGCCACAGGTTCCCGACACTTGGTCTAATATTTACACTCATTACATATGGCCAGTAAACATTCACCATGCCATGCATTAAATGGCAAATAATGAAAATATCAGCATCAAGAGCCTGAATTTACCAGCTTTGCAGATCTCTGGGCCTCCTTTTTAATGTCCTCCACAAGAAACCCATGAATGCCCTCATGTTCTTGTCCTCTCTGGAACATTCCACTGGACATTAGCTGCAACATGATTTACAATCGTTACAGTGGTATTTATTTGTGTCACTGATACCTTCCTGCTTACGACTTTGCAACATATACATTAGAGTACAGTCAGGTTTGGTAGCTATTTGGGGTAACAAAGTGGCAGAACAGCTACAAATCCAATCAGTAGCCAGCATTCAAGATCCTGCCTGGCTAAGAATATTGATGAAACATTCTGATGGGAAATACAGTGAAGCTGTGTGTGTGTGTGTATGTGTTTAGCCTTGAAATACTTGCAATCCAGTGTCTTTATACTGAATAATGACAGCAAGTAAATCTCATCAATTTACATAAAATCTAACTGTGGCTTTCATGCCTATAATTTATATTTACAGCATTTTGGTAGACGCCCTTAACCAGAACGACTTACATTTGATCTCTTTTGTCCAATGGAGCAATTGTGTGTTAAGGGTCTTGCTCAAAGGCTCACAGTTGCTTGGTGGAGGTGGGAATCGAACTCCAGTCTTTCTGGTATCAGTCCAACAGCTTAACTATTAAGCCACCATTTCAACACTTATTTAACAATGGCTGGTACTCCTGTAACATGCTCTTACTGAAATTGTTCTTTTTTTCTACATTTACAAATACATAAACATCCACAGAGAGATGCATGAATGTAATACTAAAACATAACTTATAACAGCCTGAAATGTTTTTCCCCAGGTCCACCACTGCATGGTCTACACTGACCCTCTGACAGATATACAGTCTGAACAGACACCATTAATCCCACTGTATACACTTTCGACACTCGCTGTTGCTTACCAGGCAAAAATAGTGCACACAGACTTTGGCTTCCTTAATTGTGATCTTCTCTCCATATTTGTCTGGACAATCATCACAACGTCTGCAGAGCAAACAGACTACAAAAAAAAACGAGAGAACATTAGCTATAAATCTGCCAAAAGCACTTCCTACTTTTTCGGAGATGAACGGTAAACCAGTGTGGCTTGGTGTGTAACCAACTAATGTTGGTGGTCAATAAATAATAGTATGGCAATAGTATGACCATCATAGCAAAAAATACAACATATTGCAAAAACAACTCTGGAGTGAGAAGATAAATGAATTTCTGGTGGGTCTGAGGAACCTTCACCCAGTGATGATGAAGGCTGCAGAACTGTGTGTGCGTATACGCGCGCGCACTATAGAGCGTATACGCGCGCAATATAGAGCGTATACGCGCGCACTATAGTGCGTACACGCACACTAGAGCGCATACGCGCACACTAGAGCGCATACGCGCGCGCGCACTATAGTGCGTATACACTTGCACGCGCACTATAGTGCGTATACACTTGCACGCGCACTATAGTGCGTATACACTTGCACGCGCACTATAGTGCGTATAC
>JAOTRA010085442.1:0-16932 GCA_026260255.1 Pseudolaguvia tuberculata | reverse complement strand
TAGAGGCAGAAGTCCATACAGCAAAACACAATAACGCACGACACGCATAACTGCGGGTCGCGTTAAATAATGCGTCATCGCCCTGGAGCCATTTTGTTTCCAGGACGACGACGCTAAGGAAGAGGGCGTGGCCCAGTCGGCTTCCTTACACTGTACTGCCAGTGCTGCCAGCTGATTCCCATCTTCTGCATTATTCCCAAGCCATGTAAGGCCTCTGCTTGACCCAGCTAATACTGTATACTGCTATAGGTCTAACAGTGATGAACTCCGAATGTCTTTTCATTCAAATATACACACACAATACCTTAGTCGGTCTTACATCCTTTTTCAGTTTACTTAACATTGCAAAAGCTCAAATCACATGCTGGTCACATTAGTAATGTGCCTAAAGTTAGCACTAAATGTCTTTAATATGGAATGAGGAGAATTGTGAAACAAAAAATAAGTTCATAATACTCAAGCTACTCTTCATACCAGAAACTGGATAGGTCAATGGTTTCCTGACATGTGATTCACAGTGTCTCAGTAGCTCAGTATTTGGCATTAAAAATATATATTTTAAATAAAAAATTTACAAATACAGTGTGGGGTTTTCCTCAGGTAAACCTTTAGTTGTATGAAATTATTTTTATTATTAAACTGAAAAAAGTGGCTTAATAAAATAAATGAGTGGAATAAATACTAATTGGTTTAAGTTGGTAAATGCTTTGTCAATTATTTGTCAAGTTATTACTAGATTAATTATTATATTGTAACTATTATTGTGGCCCAATAACACCTGCTGGGTTAAACACCACAGACACAGATCCTCTTAATAATGGTGTAACGCCACACTTCCTCTGAAGGTGAGTCATGGACAAGACTTAATACCTGTCTGCCAACACAAACTCACATTTTAATATCAGTTTTAACAGCTACATCAACACAAAATTATGTCATTAAAACCCCTGATCTCTATAATGTTCTATAATGTGGACATTTTCTGAGATTAGCCATAATAGTTTGTTAGCATGCCTCTTACATAAGTGTATGACTGAGTGTGGGAACATTCTCGAGATTTCATTGAGGTTAAACATCTCATTACCCAACTTCTCATGGCAGGAGAAACCCTCTTATCTCTGGAGTTTCTGTTGAACTTCCTTTGTAGTGAGTAACTATAGACTTACTGTTGTGCCCTTTTCATGTATTCTGTAATTGATTTGTAACTCGATGATGATTGATTTATTCTGTTACTGATTTCACTCCAAAAATAGAAAGAGCAGTTTATTGTTAATGAAAGACTAAACAGATAAATACAGGAAGCACAGTAAACTATTACTTTGTTCTACTAACACATTGATAGCCAAGTTAAAATCTACTTGATATGACCCATTTTGGAAATAAAATATTTTAAGTTGGCGGTGGCATAGTTGTTGCCTGACAGCAAGTTTGTTTCCCAGACCTCTCACAGTCCAAAAACATGTACATTAGGTTGATTGGTGATTCTGGTTTGGCCCTGCAAAGGCAAGCTGTCTATGTGCACTGGGATATGATAAAAAACTAATGTGTCTTCCTCCTGAAAAGTGTTATTGCGTTTGGGTGTTTGTAAGGGATGAGTTGAAGCCGGAGCAATGTTGCTGAAACATACTTTATTAAATATACAATTACTTGGCAAGGAAATGGTCAATACACAGAATCAAAAGTCCAAGAAAAGTTTATGTCTATGGCAGAAATGTGCAATGGTGAAACACATGGTACCATGTGGATCCTGACTTTTCACACTAACTTGTCATCAATAATGTTTAGTGCTAACCCCGAATCCACTAGGACAACATGATTAAATTTCACAAGAACAGGGAACATAAAACACATTTCAGAAAACACTGCGTTCAAAGGAACACTTACTTTGGCTGGGCCTTGAAGAGCGTTCACCGAGCAGTGTTTGCTCAAGTGATTAAGGCCGCCACAATTATAGCACAATCAGAGGAGTTGCCTCTATTGTCTCTCTTGGTCCGTGAGCTTAGAGGATCCCACTTGCATGAATTCTGGGTCAGGTAGCGGTAATTCAGTAACCGGGTTCATGGTGGGACGTGTTGTAGCACATGTTGTTCTACAACAGTTTTTGTAGGTTGTTGCACTGTAATTTGTAGTCGTATTTGTACCAATATTGAAATGTTCTATGATATAACTTTAATCACTGTTTGTACGTCACTCTTGAAAAGAGCATCTGCTAAAAGCTTAAATGTAATTGTAACTATTTTAAATGTACAGTCCTTTGAATAATGCTTTTAATGCAGTCTCAATCATATCACTGCGCCTAGAATGTCCGGAACATGACCGCGTACGGACAGTGAAACATGAGTAGCAACGTCCAGCCAGGGACTCAAACACCTCAATGAAAGTGCTTATCTTAGGGTCCATATCCATTTATTGATATGTTTTAATTTTAGTAGATTAAAAGTAGATTTCTGCAGAGGGCGCCCTCGCTCGAATACTAGAAACTCTGCTTCCTGTTCAGTCATTGGGCATAGCCCATCTATATAAGCAGGTGGAACTCTGAAGCATGTGCGAAGTATTGTTGCCCTAGGCCTTACCGCGCGTTCTCTCTAGTTTCATGTTTTGGATTATGTAAGAATTTACGGCTGCACTGCTCTGTTCCTCGCCCCCCGTTTTGCTGGCACGTCTCGGGAGTCTCGAATCACAACTCAGAAAATACGAGCGCTCGGGGAGATCGCGCATAGAACAAACACCAGGACTTTGTCATGACAGTTTATTCATGCAGAGATACTCCAAAGAATATGATCGAAGGAGTCCATTTAAATAGCCACTTATCACAATAGCTTTTTGGGCAACTCCTTCTGAGAATAACAGACAGGAAACCCCCTCACGTGCCTGTATCTTCAGATAACACACAGGAACTCAACACCCCTGAGCATGTGTTACAGATAACCTCTTAAAGACCGGACATTTGGTGCTGACTATGTGTGTGTGTAAAATGAGAATGTGCTGAGGTGTGCAAAATCCAGAAGCTTAACACAAAAAGGAGAACACAAGTACACATAATCAAAGAAATAACACACAATAAAACAAGTTACAGGAGAAGAAGATAAACTAATCTCTTCAGATTACTCTTTGGCTTTGACCTCTTGCTACACGTTTTTGGATTACTCTTCTGCTTATCGTTTTGTATTTTTTTGCCTTCCCTATCCCTTTCCCAAATAAAGCTACAATTGAACTCTGCATTATGGATTCTGCTAATAATTCTGCTACCAGCTCGTTACAGAATACTTCGCCTACTTTGAATCCAGCGGAGATCCGAACCTTGGATGATCTACTGGCCGCGTTAAATTCACAAGCCCAAATCATCCGTGGTTTGCAAGATCAGGTGCGAGCCCTCACCTTGACAGCTTCAGCACAAAGTCAACCAGCTCCGGCTGTTTTATTTGGTTTCCCGACAGCATTTCTGCCCGCTAAGTTTAGTGGAGACCCCAACCACTGTAAGGGGTTTATTCACCAATGTCGCATGTTCCTTTTTGAACAGGCAGCATGATTTTCTTCTGAGAGCAAGAAATACGCCTGTCTTATTTCCTTGCTTTCAGATCACGCTTTGAAGTGGGCAACAGCTGTGTGGGAGTCAGATGAGCGCATACGCATGTCATTCGAATACTTCATTTCTCAGTTATGAGAGGTCTTCGAACACCCAGCGGGAGGTCTGGATATAGCTACCCGTCTGATGCGCCTGAAGCAAGGTATGCAATCAGCTGCAGATTATGCAATTGCTTTTCGTACACTAGGAGCACAAAGCGGGATGAATGATGTGGCATTAAAAGTGCTGTTCAAGGAAGGGCTGAGAGCGGAGCTACAAGCCGAGTTAGTGTGTCGTGGTGAGAGCGACTTCTACATAGAGTTTATCCACGGCACTATACTGGTAGGCAATCTTTTGCGCAATCAACCCGTCACCGGGCATGCATCACATGTGCCGTCGCTTTTGGAAGATTAAGTTGACAGCAAACCGATGCAGGTTGGTGCACACAGACTCAGTGGCACAGAAAGGCAGCGGTGCCGACAACTGGGGCTCTGTCTGTACTGCGGTCAGTCGAGTCATCTACGCCCTCAGTGCCTAGTGTTAGCGCACAAATTCAAGCCTCAAGTAAGTTCGCCCATTCCAGCTGTCCATACGAGCAGTAATTTCTGTGCAAGTGCATTTACAGGATGGAGATGTAATGCGTGCATTTTCTGCCCTTGTGGATTCAGTTTCCGCATTAAACTTGGTGGATGCTTGTCTGGCGAGAGAACTACTCTTACCAATTGAGCCTTGTAGTCCTCCTCTTCATATAACTGCCATAGATGGGCGCGAAATCGGCTCAGCCATTACTGAAAGGACTAAACCCCTCCGTTTAGTTGTGAACAATGTCCATCAAGAAATAGATGCGTTTTACCTCACTTATGCTCCTAAAACCCCCCTCATTCTGGGTCATCCGTAGCTGGTTAAACATGACCCTGTCATCTCATGGAAACAAGGAAGGATTATGCAATGGTCACCAGGGTGCAGGCAGTACTGTTTATTTAAAGCTTCTCAGGAGAGCCCAGTTCCATGCCTTAGTGTTTCTTCGGTCCCTGCTTGCTATCACGACTTGGCAGAAGTCTTTAGCAAAGAAAAAGCTGCTGAGCTACCTCTGCACCAAGCAATAGACTGCAGCACTGAATTGCTTGAAAACTCAACCCCGCCTAAAAGCCGTGTCTACCCTCTGTCCAGACCCGAGATGGAGAATTTGGACAAATATGTTGAGGAGGCGCTTGCAGCAGAGCACATCAAGCCATCTACATCCCCTGCGGGTGCAGGGTTTTTCTTTATTGCCAAAAAAGATGGAAGCTTGCGTCCATGCATTGACTACCGCCCCGGTAACAACATAACCGTACATAACCGTAAAGAATCATTACCCTTTACAACTAGTGCTGTCGGCCTTGGAACAACTGAAAGATGCTTAAATATTCACGAAGCTGGATTTACGCAGTGCTTACAACTTGGTGCGCATAAAAAAAGGAGATGAATGGAAGACTGTATTCGTTACCTCAAAAAGTCATTATGAATACCTAGTTATGCCATATAGGCTTTGCAACTCGCCAGCAGTTTTCCAATCTTTTATAAATGATGTTCTGCGTGAGTTCTTGAATGTTTGCGTTATTGTTTACATTGATGATATTCTAATCTACTCTCAGGATGAGGAGAAGCATAAGGGGCACGTTAGAGCAGTCCTACACCGACTGTTGGAGAACAAGTTATTCATGAAGGCCGAAAAGTGTGACTTCTACTCCTCAGTCTATATAGTTAACGCCACCGGCATTGCGATGGAGCCGGGTCGTGTACAAGCCGTGCGAGATTGGCCCACGCTGAGAACAATTAAGGAGCTGCAACGGTTCTTGGGTTTTGCCAACTTTTACCAGCGTTTCAAACAAAACTTCAGCCACACGGTGGCCCCATTGACCTCTCTTCTCAAAGGTAAACCCTCACAACTATTATGGACAGAAGCCGCCTCTAAGGTGTTTGAACTGCTAAGGCTCAAGTTCACCTCTGCCCCTATGCTTCAGCACCCAGATCCCTCTCTTCCATTCGTGGTAGAGGTAGATACCAGTAACCGGGGGGTGGGAGCGGTGCTGTCTCAAAGACGTGGGTCTCCTCCTAAGCTTCACCCATGCGCGTATTTCTCACGCAAACTGACTCCAGCAGAGAGTAACTACGACGTGGGCAATAAAGAGCTGCTAGCGATTAAGAAGGCGCTACTGGAATGGCGGCACTGGTTGGAGGGCAGTGTGCACTCGTTCACGGTGCTTACGGACCATAAGAACCTGGAGTATGTTAAGGGGGCTCATCGGCTGAACGCTCGCCAAGCCCGCTGGGCGTTGTTTTTTACCCGTTTTAACTTTGTTGTTACTTATAGGCCAGGTTCTAAAAATGGAAAGGCAGACAACCTCTCTCAACGCTATGACTTGGCGGACCAGGAGGGCGGCTCAAAATGATCCTCAATCCCAGTATGGTGGTGGCTCCGGTCTTACTAGGTGGTGCGCCAGTCCACGCCGCGGGGCGCACCACCTAGTAAGACTTTTGTGCACCCTGAATTTCGCCAGTTGATGACATGGGCTCACACTTCTCTGAGTGCAGGACACCCCGGTGAGCGAAGGACCCTCGATCTGCTTACAGCGCAGTACTGAGGGCCACGCATGACGGATGAGGTGCGCACATATGTTAGATCGTGCGCGGAGTGTGCCCAAGCCAAGACACCAAGGCATCTGCCAGAAGGGTTGTTGCACCCCTTGCCTGTTCCCCAACGGCCTTGGTCCCACATTGCGCTGGACTTCACGGACCTACCACCCTCCGACGGCCATACTACAATACTGACAGTGATTGACAGATTCTCCAAGTTTTGTCGATTAATTCCGCTGAAAGGCCTACCTTCTGCCACTATCACTGCGAACTCATTGTTGCATAATGTTTTCAGGATCTACGGCCAGCCTGAGGACATTGTTTCTGACCGCGGGACCCAGTTCACGTCCAAAGTTTAGGCGGAATTCTGCAAGCGTTTGGGCATTAATCTGTGCCTCACTTCGGGGTATCATCCACAGTCTAACGGACAGGTGGAGCGGTTAAACCAGGAACTGGGAAGGTACCAGCGTACGTACTGCTCTAGGGAGCAGCAACGGTGGAGCGAGTTTCTACCCTGGGCAGAATACGCGCAGAATTCGCTCCGACATTCAGCAATGGGATTAACGCCGTTCCAGTGTGTTCTAGGTTACCAGCCTCTGCTGTTTCCATGGATGGAAAAACAATCCCACGTGCAGTCTGTGGAGGACTGGTACCAGCGCAGCGCGCAGACTTGGGAAGGAACTCACGTGAGGCTAGAAAGGGCTATTCGGTCCCAGAAACAGTTCGCTGATCTCTACATATCAGCCCGGGCAACGAGTCTGGTTGTCTACTCGGCATCTGAAGCTCAAACCCCCTGTGAAAAACTTTGAAATTTTATAGGGCCCTTCAAGATAGTACAACGTGTCAAAGAGGTATCTTTCAAGCTACAGTTGCCTGATGATATGCGCATTAACTAAACCTTCCATGTGTCTCTCTTGAAACCGTATGTGCCCTCAGGTGACCCCGGAGAACCTCAACTGGAGCCGCCAGCACCCATTGAGTTAGAGGAGGGGTTAGCATACACAGTACGAGAGATCCATAGCACAAGAAGGAGGCGAGGTGGACTGCAGTATCTGGTAGACTAGGAGGGTTATGGCCCAGAGGAACAGTCTTGGGTGCAAGCTTCTGACATACTTGACCCCTCGCTCCTGCAAGATTTTCATGCCCGGCATCCGGAGCTTCCGGGCCCTCGCCCCAGGGGGCATCCTAGAAGACCACCAGGAGGCGATCCTGGAGAGGGAGGGTACTGTAAGGATTATGCCTTTGGAGGACCACCTGCAGAGGGCGCCCTCGCCCGAATACTAGAAACTCTGCTTCCTGTTCAGCCATTGGGTGTGGCCCATCTATATAAGCAGGTGGAACTCTGAAGTATGTGCAAAGTATTGTTGCACTAGGCCTTACCGAGGGTTCTCTCTAGTTTCATGTTTTTGATTACTCTTTGGACTTTGACCTCTTGCTACACGTTTTTGGATTACTCTTCTGCTTATCGCTTTGGATTTGTTTGCCTTCCCTATCCCCAAATAAAGCTACAATTGAACTCTGCATTATGGATTCTGCTAATAATTCTGCTACCAACTCGTTACAATTTCATTTAGATTAGAAATAGCTGTGCCATGCAGAGATTCTTTTACCCAGAATTTCTCATGCTGTATTGCCATGTGTCAGAAATGCATGTCACCGCCACCACTGTCACCACAGTGAGTACAGGAAGTATTTCGACCTTCTTAAATTTTTCACATTTGATAAAATCAGTAAGAAAAAAGTGAAATATTACAGACTATTTGGTGTAACACTCATATATTTATCTCAGGTGCTGTCTATTTCTTCTAATCATCCTTGAGGTGGTTCTACACCATTTGAGTCCAGCTGTGTTTGATTATACTTATTGGACTTGATTAGGAAAGACACAAACCTGTCTATTAAGACCTTACAGCTCACAGTGCTCACAGTGTCAGAGCAAATGAGAATCATGAGGTCAAAGGTACTGCCTAAAGAGCTCAGAGACAGAATTGTGGCAAGGCACAAATCTGGCCATGGTTACAAAAAATTTCAATTCCATAATGCTTAAACGAAAGACGTTTGGGATGACGAGAACCCTTCCTAGAGCTGGCCGTCTGGGTAAACTGAGCTAACGCGTAAAAAAAGCCCGGGTGAGAGAGGTAAAGAAGAATGCAAAGATCACTGTGGCTGAGCTCCAGAGATGCAGATCTATGTACATGTATCTATGCACAGGTTTCTCTGTGATCTTTTCAAATCTGGGTTTATACCAGCTGTATTTTCTTATTTGATGTAAGTAAAGAACAGGGCATCTTCATCTGGCCATAAACAACATCCATCTGTACAGAAACCCACTTCTAAATTGTGTTTGTTGAGATTTCATGTTATTCTTTTATGCAAACATACACACTTCTACACACTGGTGCAGGTCTTCTACATACTGACGATTATCAGGGGTTTTTCACTGTATAATGACTAATGTAAATGGTCTCCTGTGTGTGGGAGCAAACCAACAAGAGATTAATGACTTGTTTGACAGTGAAATGTTAGCAATGATGTTAAATGTTAGCAACATGGTGGAGCAGATGCTAGAAGTTTTGAGGATTCAACCGGAAGATAAGGAATGACCTACTTATTGCTCAGTAAACATAAGTGAACACACACTTTATCTTTTAGATAAAGAAATAAAATACAATCCAGATTAACCTGGATTATCCGCTTATTTCACTTCTTCACTCATTTCCCATAATATTTTTTCCTGTTTAATGTATTAGGTATTAATTTAATGTATAAAAATGCTTTTACTATTTAGTGTATTTTATTTTTTCTTTTGTGATATATTATCATTCTTAATAGGATTACACTAAGGCCATATGTTGAATGCTGTAAATCTAATTCAATAAATTGTTTATTGCTTTAGCACTTTTAACATTGTCACTTAGAAGCTTTACACTGAATAATGCACTCAGAATGAAAGTTTGTTCTTTACAAGTGTAAATTTATTCATGAAAAAAACCTTCCTGGGTTAAGAAATTTACCCAGCCATTAGGGTTGCACAAGCCAGTGCATTCTTAGTGCCGGTCACAAGCCCGGATAAATGGGGAGGGTTGCGTTAGGAAGGGCATCCAGCATAAAACTGTGCCAAATCAAATATGCGGATCAAAAATAAGAAACTCATACCGGATCGGTTGCAGCCCGGGTTAACAACGACCGCCACATGTACTGTTAGCCGACAGGGTACCGGTGGAAATTGGGCTACTGTTGGCCTAAGCAGGAGGAGGAGAGGAGGAAGACGTCTACAGAGATGGCAGGCAAAAGAGAAGTGGAGGAGAGAGGAGGTTTGGGTGGGTTCTTTAAATGTTGGTACTATGACTGGTAAAGGAAGAGAGTTAGCTGACATTATGGAGTGTAGAAAGGTGGATGTATTGTGTGTTCAGGAGACCAGGTGGAAAGGCAGTGAGGCCAGGAACATTGGTGGTGGATTTAAACTGTTTTATCATGGTGTATAAGGAAAAAGAAATGGTGTAGGTGTAATCCTAAAGAAGGAGTACATTGAGAGTGTGGTGGAGGTGAAGAGAGTGTTTGATAGGGTGATGAAAGTGAGGCTGGAAATTGTTCTCCGGAGTTTCTGACTGAATTGTTTAACAGGATTCTGAATGGTGAGAGGATGCCTGAGGAATGGAGAAGGAGTGTTCTGGTACTAATTTTTAAGATTAAGGGAGATGTGCAAGCATGCAGTTACTACAGGCGAATAAAGTTGATGAGAAGGCCAGAAGGAGTTGCATTGTGTGTTTGTGGATCTGGAGAAAGCAAACGACAGGGTTCCAAGAGAGGAGTTGTGGTATTGTATGAGGAAGTCAGGTGTAGCAGAGCAGTATGTGAGGGTGGTGCAGGACATGTATGAGGACAGTGTGACAGCAGTGAAGTGTGCAGTAGAAGTGTCTGAATGGTTCAAGGTGAAGGTGGGATTGCATCAAGGATCAGCTCTGAGCCCTTTCTTGCTTGCAGTGGTGATGGATAGGTTGACAGATGAGGTCAGACAGGAGTCTCCATGGGCGATGATGTTTGTGGATGATGTTGTGACCTGTGGCGAGAGTAGGAAGCAGGTTGAGAAGAATCTGGAAAGGTGAAGGAGCCAAAACTGAGAGCCAATAGCAAACAAATCTGAGACAGAGTTCAAAAGGGTTAACGTTAAACAGTCGAAAGTTCGAAAGCCAGAAATTCAATGAGATAGGGTTTGTAAGCATGCTCAGTAAGGTTTAAGAAAACAATACTTCACATGGAGTCCCAGTGGCGTGGCTTTATATAGGGTGGCCACGGCCAATTGCCTAGTAGCGGAAGTAGCTCTTAATATTCTGGTGATGTCGCCCTCCAGTGGCCATCAGCCTGAGTAGACCCCCTTACAATACCCCCCCCCTCTAGAGACACCTACTGGCATACTCTGGGGTCGTCCTCGGGGGCAAGGCGCCGGACGATCGAGGTGGTTGACGTAAAAGTTTTCAATGAGTGTGGGACCCAGTATGTCCTGGCTTTTGACCCCGCTTTACTTCTCTGGGCTGTAACCCCCCCAAATCACCAAGTATTCCAGCCCACCCCACGTCGACGGGAGTTCAGGATGTCCCGGACCTCATAAGCTGGGCCGTCTTCCAGTTCTATGAGGCTGTGTGTCCCCGGTGGTTGTTGCAGGGGCGTGGTGCGGCTTTAACAGGTAAACGAGGAAGGTTGGAGAGATCCGATAATAAGCGGGCAGCTGTAGGTGGTAGGACATGTCGTTAATTCTGCGTAAAACTGTAAATGGACCAATGTATCTTGGACTTAGCTTTTGATATGGGAGCTTCAGCTTTAGGTCCCGGGTGGATAGCCATACCAACTCCCCGGGTTTGTAGTCACGGTGAGGGAGTCTGCGCCAGTTCGCCTGTAGCTGTGACCTTTGCACCGCCCTATTGATTCGTACATGGGCGCTCTCCCACACCCTGGCACTCCTTTGGTCCCAGTCCAAATGCAGGTATGGTGGCTGGTTCCTCGGACCACGGAAATAGTGCTGGCTGGAACCCTAAGACACACTGAAAAGGCATAAGACCCGTAGATGAATGAATCAGGGAGTTCTGTGCATACTCAGCCCAGGGGTGGTATTCGCTCCACCTCTCTTGTTGGTGTGCGCAGTACGTACGGGAATACCGGCCCAGCTCCTGATTCAGCCTCTCCGCCTGCCCATTAGATTGCGGGTGTTACCCCAAGGACAGGCTTACATTCACATCCAGCCTATTGAAGAATTCCTTCCCCAATCGAGATGTGAACTGAGCCCCCGATCAGATACAATGTCCTCAGGCCGAAGATTTTAAAAACATATTTAAATAACACCCTTGCGGTCTCCAAGGCTGTGGGGAGGCCCGGAGGGGCACCAAACGACACGCCTTGGAAAACCTATCGACGATGGTGAGGATGGTGGTATGTCCGGCTGAGGGTGGTAGATCGGTAACAAAGTCTATAGCAATGTGGGACCATAGTCTTTGTGGTACCGGGAGTGGGTGTAACAAACCTTCTGGCAGCTGCTTGGGGGTTTTCGACTAGGCACAGGCAGTACAGGACTACACAAAGTTTTCCTCCTCCACCTGCATCCCGGGCCACTAGTATTTAGGTGTCGCGAGCTAGGTTAATAGACGTTGTTGGAGTTCAGGAATTACATACTCTTTACCCTCAGGAAGTCCTTCGGGGGCTGGGAAGTCCTCATTCGACCTCCTGATCTCCGCAGCCAGGTCCCACAGTACGGGTGCCACCACTATCTCTGGACGTAACACGCTCTTTCCATGATTGGAACAAAACAGTGAGACAAAGCATCGGCCTTGCCAGTCTTTTACCCGGGTCGATAGGTGACCACGAAGTTGAACCCGAGAGAAAAACAGAGCCCATCGGGCTTGACGAGCGTTTAACTGTTGGGCCCTTTTTAGGCATTCCAGGTTCTGACGGTCAGTCAAGACCGTGTATGGGTGTGTGCTTCCCTCCAGCCAGTGATGCCATTCTACTAACGCCTCCTTGATTGCCAGATGTTCCTTGTTCCCTACGTCGTAGTTGGCCTCCACTGGCGATAGTTTCCGGGAGAAATACGCGCAAGGGTGTACACCTTAGAGGGGACCCCCACCTCTGGGACAAACTGACATCTACTCCACTTTGAATGGGTGCGTTTGGTCTGGATGAGCGAGAGTGAGTGCGGCAGTAAATTTGTGTTTGAGTGTGTCGAACACCCGTTGAGCTGCGCCTGACCAGACTAATTTGGTAGGCAGGGAGGTAAGAGGGAAAGCCGTTTGGCTAAAGTTCTGTATAAATCGACGGTAAAAATTGGCAAACCCCAGAAAGAGTTGTAGCTCCTTGATCGTCTTGGGAGGGGCCCAATCACGCACAGCCGCGACCCGTTTTGCCTCCATGGCTACCCCGTTCTTGCTGATGTGGTACCCCAGGAAGTGGACGTTTGTTTTGTGGAATTCACACTTTTCTACTTTGACAAAGAGATTATTATTCAGCAGCCGTTTGAGGACTTCCCGCACCTGAGTTTGGTGTCTCGCCATATCCGTGGAGTATATAAGGATGTCGTCGATATAAGAGATAGAAGAGTCAAACTTGTCTCTGAACAGGTCATTTATAAACGACTGGAAAACGGCGGGGGCCATACGGCATGACACAATACTCGTAGTGCCCCTTGGGGGTGATAAAAGCAGTTTTCCACTCATCGCCCCTGCGAATACGAATTAAATTATAACCGCTGCGGAGATCTAATTTGGTGAAGAAGCGCGCATTTTGGAGCTGTTCCAGTGCCGCTGGTACTAACGGCAGTGGATATCTATATTTCACGGTGATGGCATTGAGCCCTCTGAAGTCTATTTTTTCCGCCGTCTTTTTTTTCCACAAAGAAAAACCCGGCCGCAGCTGGGGAGGTGGATGTCCGGTTGTGTCCATGTTTAAGCGCTTCCTCGATGTAATCATCTAATGCTTTGGACTCGGGACCTGATGGCGGGTAAACCTGGCTTTTAGGTGGGGGGTGTTGGGCAAAAGGTCAAAATAGCAATCGCCATTGCGATGAGGAGGTAACGCCGTAGCTCTTTTACTCTAATAAATACTTTGCTTAAATCATCATAACAGTGCGGTACCTCCAATGTGTCAGTTTCGCTTCTCAGACATGCCCTAGTGTAAACTTTCTTGTACGATAAACAGTTTGTTTGACAATACGGTGACCAGTCTGAGATTTTGTCCTACTTCCATGATATTGCGAGATCGTGAAGGTGTAACCAAGGGAATCCCAGCATGAGCGACGTTTTCGGGGCTGCGATTACATGATAGGATATTCTTTCCGTGTGCGAGTGATTTACTGTCATAGAAAGCAGCGCCGTTTTCTTACGTATCGCAGGACCAATGGGTCGCCCATCAATGGCAGTGACGTGGACAGCAGGGTTACACGGGATGATGGGCACACAAAGTCTTCGTGCCATTTCCTCATCCATGAAATTTATCGCTGATCCCAAGTCCACTAAGGCAGAAAAAGGACGAGATACCCCATTAAAATGTAGCCACGCTGATACAGATAGACTTAAGTCATGATAAACAGAAAACATGTGTGTACTCTCTCGCCGACGGGGCTTGACTGGACAGTGCGCGAGCGCATGATCCGATTCTCCACAATAGTTGCATAGATCAAATGTCTGTCACGATCCAAAAGTTTACTAGCCCTTACTTGCATTGGTTCTGTGTCGGAAGAACACTGAGGGGGACTGCACTCTTTTCCAGGCCCTTCGGTTCGGGTTTTTGTAGACACAGCCGGGTGGTTGCGCAACAAGTTGTCCGTCCGGATCGCTCGTTGAATGAGCTCGTTATAGGTGTCAGAATCGCCCCGGCACACTACTTCCGCCTGGAGGTTCGCATTGAGTCCTTCCTTAAATAGGGCTTTGATCACAACCTCGTTCATACCACTCTGTGTCCCCAGCGTTTGGAAAGAAATGGCATACTCCGCTGCGGATTGGGCACCCTGTTTTAAAGTAGTCATTAGAGGATCGATCTCCCACACCACAGCAGCCCAGTCCAAAGCGCGACCCGTTAAGAGAGACAGTAGGCATGCGCATTTTCTTCTCTCATTAGGAAACCCCAGAGGTTGGTTCTCAAACAAGATGCGGCAGTTCTGGATGAACCCCCGTCATTTTTCGGGGTTCCCATCGAATTCGTCGGGCAGAGCGGTGGGCGTGTTCCCCAGAGGAGCAGTTTGAGGCGCCGCAGTGGCGTGGGTCAAGGCAGTTACCTGCTCCTGTAAATTCCGCAAAGCTTGAGCCTGGAGGTTTGGAGCTGCGAGAAGATCCTCCATAGAGCTGATGACTGCTGGGCCCATTGTGGGTGAAGTATTCTGTGATGGCGGTGACGCCGGGTGGTGAGTCAAGTCCATGAATGCAGATATACAGCAGTAGTTTGACTTTACAAACTACTCATTAACCCCGATCCCACTTCCCGCTCCCATCATGACAGTAAGGACTCTCGCTGCTTCGTTCTGAACTAACTGAACTTTATTTATAAGTTTTGCTGGACATCCAGAAAGCAGGGCGTTACAATAGTATAACCTGGACGTGATGAATAGCATGGACTAGTTTTTCTGCATCATTTAATATTCCTAATTTTAGCGATATTCCTAAGGTGAAAGAATGCTATTTTAGTAATATTATCTATATGGGCATTAAATGAAAGATAATAATCTAAGATCACAACCAAGTCTTTGACTAATGCACTTGATGCTACAGACAGACCATCTAATGTTAAAATGAGAACAGAAAACTTATCTCTGGCTACCGTCGGTCCCAGTAAAAGAACCTCTGTTTTTTCTGGATTTAGCAGCAGGAAGTGGCTTAACATCCAGTTTCTAATTGTAATTAATACATAATTCTATTTTATATAACTGTCGTTCTGCATCTGGCCATGCTGAAATGTACAGTTGTGTGTCATCGTCGTTAACAGTGGAGCACATCATGTTTATGGAAATGTTTGTTTATTACAGGTGAAATATGTTGAGGTGCATTGATTACTGTTGAATGTAAACTTTAGAAAGGAAAAAAGAAGAAAAAACAGCAAGAGAAAGGAAAGGCTAAACAAAGTAAACAACTAAAATGCTGTTTACTGTATTTAGCAGACGTCCTTATCCAAAGCGACTCAGATTTATCTATTTTTATACAACTGGGAAATTAGGTTAAGGGCCTTGGTCATGCTTGGTCACGCTGGACTGTAATACATTAAATGTTAAAATGTAAATAAACAGCTGATCAGTCTTGTGGATTTGATTAAACATCGTAGAAGATTAATGTGAATATAAGAACACAAACAACATGAATAATGGGTTGACTCCCCATATTGGCGGCACTAAGAGTTTTCCTAATTAAAATTCTTCTTAGGACCTTTCATCCCAAAGGCTTACCTTACCTCCAGTTTTAGTATGACTTTTGCTTCTTGTTGCAAGCTCACAGTGTCACCTAGTGGCCTCATAAAAGGCTAAAGATTTTAATCCAATGTATTTTGTGTATACAGTAGATTTTGAAAGAAATCAGATTTTGACAGAAAAAGAACATAGCTGCAGTCACGAATTAATCAATTGAATATTTTCCATTTACACTTTCACACTATAAACAGGATATTATACTAAATTTAAAGGGAAAAGTTGCACATGTTTTAAAGCAAAAGGTTTTTCATATGGATTCACCACTTTCCAATTACCAAAACCCTAAGAAAAGTGTAAATTACTATTTAGCCATAACAGATTAAACACTGAAGATCTGACAATTACCAGAAGAAAAAAACGTGATAGTTATAATAATTTAGAGCAACACAGAGAGAGTGTTCAGAAACCTTTTGGAGTCTGTTACACAGTAATTAGTGCCTCCATCATTTCTGAAATCTCCCAGTTGTGTTCTGTGGTAGTTTGTAATTATTGTAATGAATATATTGATGAATTGTAAGTGATTATTGAAATATTTTTTGAAAGTTATGATGACTTAAAATTGTACAAAATGGTTAAAACAGTCAAAACTTTAACTACATTTGAAAATCAATATAAATGTCAGAAAACCGCGACCTTGAAATGGTCACTCCCTCGTCCTTTTCTCGTCCGGTCCTCTCTCCCTCATCTTGTCCTTGCTTCCTTGTCCTGTCCTCGCTCTTCGTTTCCTTGTCCTGTCCTTGCTCATTGCGCCCTTGTTCTGACCTCGCTCTTCTCTCCCTCGTTCTGTCCTCATCCTGTCCTTGTTCCTAGTTCTATCCTCGTCCTGTCCTCGCTCCCTCATCCTGTTCTCGCTATCCCTGTTTCTGGTCCCTGTCTGTGGTCTGTCCCAGTTCTGGTCTGTCTCGTGTAGGTTCTAGGGCATCGCCCTAGGAGAACTAGGAGGTGGCTTTGAAGGGGGGTACTGTCACACTCTACCCCTTCCACGTCACTAACCACCATCGCTCGCTGATTGGGGATGCGATCAATCAGCCGGACGATGGTACGTTTTTTAAGGTGAGCGCCATCTTTATGATAGCGCGGATTATTGTTTAAACTATATGTTCGCGGTTATGGGAATAAGTGGTTGTCTGATCTCAGAATCCGTTGTCCATTTTTGAGTCCTCGTCAGATCTCAGAATCTGTTTCCATGTTCAAGTCTTAGAAGCAAAGTACTATTTTCATTAGAGCAGATTACAATTACAGGGTACCGGTGGAAATTCAGCTACTGTTGGCCAAAGGAGGAGAAGGAGAGGAGGAAGACGTCTACAGAGACGGC
>JAOTRA010085414.1:0-12443 GCA_026260255.1 Pseudolaguvia tuberculata | reverse complement strand
TTTAACGTTACCCTGTGTTTTAGGTATTGTTGGTGGTCTGATAGAGACGGTACCTTTAACGTTACCCTGTGTTTTTGTGGTATTGTTGTTACCACTTCCTCACTACTGCTATTTTAGAGGTTTATTCCCCCCCCCTCCTTTGTAGTTGTATATGCACATGAAAAAGTCATTGTTTACATTTTATTATCATTATTATTGACAGAAATTCTACAATTACAAATTTAAGGTTGTTGAATCTGAGCCATGTTTATTCGTTCATGAAAATGAATCAATTCTCTCAAGTCCAACAAACAGAATCAGGAAATTGAGTTCTGATTGATCTGATTAGTCTTTAGTCTATAAATAAGTGACACATTAACACTATTAGCTTCACCTTTTATTATAATGTGTCAGAGGATGAGTTTGATCAGGATGAAATTATCACATTATAATCTATGCCTTAAATATATTTTTTATAGAAGTATGTAATTGTTCCCATTTTCACCATAACAATAAATATCACTCAACAACAAACAATCTTGTTTTCCGATGTTCTAGTAGGAAAGTGATCTCAAAGACTTGCATGTTTTTTCCACCTCCAGGACATTTTCCAGGTCAAACGAACCTCATTCTTAACCTTCTTATCAAATTCCTTTCTTTAATGCTTTGCTCTTTAACAATCGAGAGACGAGAGCCAGGATGCAAAACTAACCTTACAAAATAACTTTTTAATCTTTTTAATATAGAATTGCTTATTAAAGTCAAGCGATGAAATATTTTAATTTGTTATATCATTTTTAGATGAAAGGATTCATGAAGATTAGCTTTGGATCATTCAACATAAATATACTTTATACTATACTAATGTTTTGACATTTTATTTATAGGTTTCTTTCTTGTCCGTCTCTCTCACACACACACACACACACACACACACACACACACATACACACACACGTGCAATGCATGTCATGCGACTATGTAAGTTGCAGTATCGTGCAGTTCTACAGGTGGTACCATGGTCTTACAGATAAAATAGTAAGTGTGACCTCCTGTTTCAGTGTCTCCTTTAATGCAAGTTTTTAACCAGAAAGGGGCGGAGTCTGTAAAAGATAATAAAATAAAAGATAAACATTTTATATAAGGACAGAGTGGCTGTAACATTGAATGGACAACATATAATAAATCTAATTGTAGTCATTGTGACAACTGAATGCTCAGTAACGTATAAATGTAAAAGTGGTAGCCTAGTGGTTAAGGTGTTGGACTATTACCAGAAAGACCGGGGTTCGATTCGCACCTCCACCAAGCAACCACTATGGGTTTTTGAGCAAGGCCCTTAACCCACAATTGCTTAGTTGTAAAAAAAGAGACTTTGTAAAAAAGTCGCTTTGACTTCCAAGAGCGTCTGTCAAATGCCAAGCTGTAAATGTATTTTTGGCGCCGACTAGTGGTGACTTGAATAATTAACGGGTTTTTTTTGTTCAGTGCTTTAAGTGTTTTATTCCCTTTTTTTCTATTTTTATTTTTGAATCTTTTTTTTCAATCTCTCCTCTTTAGACCCTTTATTAAAATTTTCAGTTATATGAATATATAATCTTTTTTGCTCTCTAACATATATTCTGTTTTTCTTTCTTTCTTTAAAATTGCCTTTTACTGAATGTTTACTGCATCCATGATTCTACATAAAATTTTTGGTTTGTTTCTGAAACATTTGCAGTGTAAGTCTCTGTTATGAGCTGAAACTTTATTATTAACCTGCTTTACAGATGTACTTACAGTTGCTGATCATTGTAAAATAAGGGAGAATTTTAATTCCACATGGGCGGCAGGGTGCCGTAGTGGTCCTGTGTCTGTCCTGGGTCAGTCCTGGGTCAGTCCCGGGTCAGGGGTCTTTCTGTGTGAACTGTTCTCCGCCCCAAAGCATCTACATTAGGTTATTTGGTGATTCTAAATTGTTTATAAAAGTGTGTGTGGTTATTCGTGTCTGTGTGTGTGTGTGTGTGTGTGTGTGTCTGTGTTTATAAAGCTGATTGTGTATATGATAAACTGTATATATATATTTTTTTTTTTTACTCCTGATGTGCACACTTATTGCAGTCATTCTTTACTTCATACAACCGCTAGGTGGCAGCGTCAGCATGTACACGAGTTCTTACCGTAATATCCTACGAAATAAACATACACTGCGTTTGTCTCTATTCAACACTCTGTGTGTGTGTGTGTGTGTGTGTGTGTGTGTGTGTGTGTGTGTGTGTGTGTGTGTGTGTGTTGCAATCGAAAAAGTTAAATGTGTTTACTTACACAGAAGTGTGTTGTTTGTTTATTCACATGGTTATCATATTTATTGTATATCTTTACTCACATTTAGATGAAAGCTGTTTTTCTTTTTCTATATTTAAAGCTTGTTTCTGTTCATCCTGATGTTTAGAATGAATATGGTTTGTTTTTCTTTAGTATTTTTCACATTTTATATTTTCTCCTTTATGTAATAGTTAAGATTTATTACTGTGTTTTGCTAATTATTTAGTCTTTTATACCAATAACACAAATCACCCCGACATGGTGGTTAAGGTGACCACCACTATGGGCCCCTAAGTAAGGCTTTTATCCCACATAGTATTGCTCAGTTCTATAAAGTTCCGGATAAGAAAGTAAATGGTTTATTTTTCACATTTTTTTAAGATTACAAAATCTTTCTTTAAAAAAGCCCAAAAGGACAAACATTCCGATAAATGTGTTGTTTCAGGGTCGTTCCGTGGTGTGTAATAAACACATTGGTATTATTGTTAAAGGGTGTCATCACTCCTGTGTGTGTGTGTGTGTGTGTGTGTGTGTGTGTGTGTGTGTGTGTGTTTAGTTTTAACGCTTAGGATCATTTAAAAAATGTCATCTGATGTGAAGTTCCTGATGACTTCCCTCTGATCTTGGAATAAACCTTGCTGATCTGGATACTGTCACATTTGTAGGAACTAAAATAACTTTATTTGTCCAGGTGTTAAAACTGTATGAAAGGATCCTTAAAAGAATCCGATCAGTGATCCAATCTTGCGTTCAAAAAGACCGATGATGATGATGATGATGAAGAAACGGCCATAACATTTCTTTGTAGGAGTTACAACACGGAAAGAATTGGTAGTGCGGTGGTTAATGTGTTGAACTACTAATTTGAAGAGTATGGGTTTGATTCTCAGCACTACTGGTTGCCCCTGGTGGCTACCCTGGTGGGTTCCCTGATCAAGAACCCAACTCCAAATTGCTCAGTTGTAGCGTTGAGATAAGAGCAGGTAGTTGAGGACACTTGAGCATATTGAGCACGTTAAGGACGTTGTGACATCACTTCCTGTTTATGATCAATCGAACTGCACTAGAGTTCTTTTGGTGGCTTATTGAAATATACAACTGGTGTTTAATCCTTCCTGTCTGGTTTCTGTCAGGTCCTGATTTATTGTTTGGTTTTGACTTCCTGTTCAGTAATCTGGGAGTTCAAACGGGTTCGATTTTTTTTTTTTTTATGGCTTATTTCAGTTCCTTAAACTTTGTTAGTGTTTTTGTGTCAAATTGGATATTTTCAGCACTCTGTCTCACTCTGTCTTTTCTGACAGCATTAGGTATTTAGAATATATATATATATATATATATACACACACACACACACACACACACACACACACACACACACACACACCCCCCTCCTATGAAAAGAGGCCCAATCATGACCAGTCTGTTTTTCCAGTCCTGTCCTGAATTGTGACCTTCCTATTAACACACAGACACACACAACAGTCTGTCTCTCTGTCACTCTCACTCTTTTTGTCTCGCTCACACTCACTCACTCACTCACTCACTCACTCACTCACTCACTCACTCACTCACTCACTCACTCACTCACTCACTCACACACACACACTGATGCACTTCAATAGCAGGTTCTGTGTAAGCTTTGATCTTCGTTTCTGCTCTGCAGTGTTTGATCCACTTTATTAGTGTTGTATTTATTAGGAGACAGCAAGCTGCATTAAAGTGGCCATTTAAATAGTTTGCATGGTCTTAATGTTTAATCACGGAGCTCCGACAGTCGCTGGTGTGTTTAGAGCTCAGTCCTGGTCTGCTGGTGTCCTGGTGTCCTGGTGTGCTGCGTGCAGTAGGGTGTTTTATCACAGTATCACAACACATGCAAGACATTTCCATCCTGGGACCTGACGCGGTTTTTAAAGGTGCTGGCGTGTGGGTAGGTTTCAGATTTTGGGCTGTGGCTGTTTTAGGTCTAAAGTGTTGGGGTACCTTATCAGGTGTGAGGTATCAGGAATCGAACCTGAGGTACACTATTAAGCTAGTTAATGTGAAGGATGTCAGATATGCCAAGTGTTTGGACTGTATGTTTAATGGGAATCCTGAATGTTAATGGAGACCTTTAAATTAAAGGCTATTCATTTACTCTCTCTCTCTCTCTCTCTCTCTCTCTCTCTCTCTCTCTCTCTCTCTCTCTCTCTCTCAGTGTTTTAGAACACTGTGCTGTAAAGGTCCACCTCCTCCCAGACCAGAGTATGATGTAGTGTGTATCGGATTGACGAGCTCTGGAAAGACCAGCCTGCTCTCCAGACTGTGCAACGAAGCCACAGACGCAATCGTACCTACCACAGGTCCACACACACACACACACACACACACACAAACACACACACACTACAGATCAATTCACTATCCCAAGCAAACAAACTAAATTATATTAGAAATAAAATTAAAACTGATTCTTTGTCGCTTCTTGATTCGGAAGCGATTTCAATAATAAATGTTTTCATTGTAAATGTTGAGTAAATCTAAAGCGGAGACTAACTTCCAGTCTTTAGTGGAATGACCTGGATTTAGACTCTTTGCATGTTTTTCCTTTTTTAAGTGTTTATTTAAAGTATTTGAATAGTAATCTGCTCCCACATGGACACTGTCCTCTGTAGTAGAGACGACTGGTCATATGGACACTGTCCTCTGTAGGAGAGACGACTGGTCATATGTGTAAGTGAAGTGGTGCGGATGACACTTCAGTGTAAAGAAACCCATATAAAACCGGCTTTTTTAAAGGTTCGAACCTACTTAAATGTAGTAGTTACCTTTTGTTTTATTAATGAGAATATTGGAACTATTTCACTCTTTACAGAAACCGGAAAAACCCTAAAAATTTTTCTAAAAACAAAAGCTGCTTTATTAATCATGTTAAATCACCGCTATTTAACTTAGCATTGAGATGGAGTGTGAAGAGAGACATTCAGCGTCAATGTTTATCTCCATAGTTTCTAGTTTATCTCCATGGTTTCCTTCACAACACCGTAAGGACTTTTTATATTTTTTAAAGAAAAACAGAATTAAAGCCACTCTTACGGTTATAAATTCCCATTTAATTCATTTCTAATTAAAAGTAAATATCAGATAGTTTTTAATTCAGAAGGACAAATGATCTATTATTGTGTCCCTTTTCCGATATTTGGGATATAAAGGAATGTGTAATTTGATTTCTGGAATGGATTAATGAATGGATTTTTTTTTGCAGGTTTTAGCATAAAGGCGGTGCCGTTCCCGAGCGCCATCTTAAACGTTAAAGAACTGGGAGGTAAGCTGTGCACACCTTTACCAATACGGCACATAGTGTCATTGTCCTCGGAACCCGTGCTCATATGAAGGTTTATGTAGAAAATACAAATCATTCATTAATACATTACTAAAGGAAAGTCTTAGAGTATTCAAAATCTGTGAAGCATAATGGCGTGAGCATCACGGCGTCTATAACTTTAAACATAAACATTTTAATTCATTGTTTTATTTTTAAGCTGTAATAATAAATTAATTTGTTTACAATATTTATTTGTTCATTTAGTATAAAATATCATAATATTTACATTCATGCCATTTAGCTGATTAGTCCTTATTCAGAGCAACATTTATTTCATGGTGGTTAAGGGCCTTTGCTCAGGGGCCCAGCTGTGGTAGCTGAACCACCAACCACCCCCATCCAGGTGTAGCTTAACACGCACCAGAATCGGTGTCAAAATATTCCTAGTCAATGTTTTTAGTCTGGTGTAATAAATACATTTTAAGTCTGTCTTACACACACACGCACACACACGCACACACACACACACACACACACACACAGAGGCTTAAGAAAACTGAAAACAGAAATGTTTACCACAGACAGCTGGCGGGACACGATGCCCCAGAACGATGCCCAGTCATTTGTTTGGTTAGTCAGAGGTCACCTTTGGTCGAATGTGAAATAAAACACACCGTGAGGAAAATCTTGTCATGTATACGCTAGGGATGTAAACACACACACACACACACACACACGTTCTAGAGCACAAACAGTAAGTTAGTGGATTTCCTTTGATGTGTTAATCCTGTTGTTTTGCTGTATTCATGAACATCCTTTATAAGGTATTTTACCCGAGTTTTGTTTTGGGTATTTAGTATAATATAAGGATTCAAACCATCCAAGCACATTTTACATTTACAGCATTAGATAGACGCTCTGGTCCTGTGACCTGAAAACAACCGAAAGAACTAAAGAGATTTTCATTTGGGATCTGATGAAACGATCAAGTGAATATTTATTCTCCTTACAGAGACCCTGTTAATACAGTAACCAGCAGCTTTTCACCACCATATGAGTCTCAACTCAAAACTAGACCTAAGAATAAAACCCACCCCGCCCAGAGATGGCAGTTTATAGTCTGCACCATGAGCGGTGCGAATCGACACTGCCACCAAAAACATACGCTGCTGACTTGGACCCTATGTACCATCTGACACTTCACATCCTGGCACTTCTCCTTCCTTTCTCTTCCTGCTGCATTACCTCTTCTCTCAACGTGCGCTGAGGATCCGCTTTGGTTCTGGGGGAAATGAGTGATACCAGGAAGCAAAGGAAAGGGTGAGACAGGAGAAAAAAAAGAAAGGGGGGGGTGCTGGTGTTTCAAAGCAGGCTAGCCGTCCGTGTGCGTTTCCCATCAGCCTCGTGACGACGACGTGAGATTCCGGAGGGTTTGACAGGCGAAGAAGCCCCACATGCTCGTGTTTAACGTCTCAAAAACAGCCATCTGAAAGCACTTAACTTCCCCCCCCCCTTCTTCTCTGTTCCTCTGGAACCCTGGCCATGATTTAATGATTTCTGTGTCAATCGTATGTATATGGCTAATCACTCAAGATTACTACATGCAAGGCGGTTCACGGTCAGCGCTTGGTGTTAAGAATGAAAGTTTGCTGACTGTTTGTGTTCGAGACTCGGAGACGTGCTGTTTATTGCAACGTTAAAATTGAACACGTTATTAAATAGCCAGAAAAAACCATGATCCTCAAATGTGATATTCCGTCCTTTAAAAGAAATGTCATCACAGCTCATGGTTAGGATAACGTTTCCCTCGAAAACACATGCTCTGGATTAAAGCCACATAGAGAGACATAAGATCACTCCTAATGTTGGCTAGAACCTTTTGTCGTGTGAAAGGTGTCCGTGGTTTCACACCCTTGGTTCACCCTTCCTCTTTATCCCAGCCTACAGCAATGGACAAACTTCTGAATGCAGGAGTGCGGTTTGGGGTGGGACCAAAGGGCAGAGAAATACAGAGTGCTAAAACAATTTCACTCCCTTTTTATTTTAGTAGCTGTGAGCTTCGAGATGTTGTCTGAGAAGCAGACAGGGTTTCAGGTTTGATGTACTCCAATCACTACACCAGAACAACGGAGTGTTTAAAGGATCAGACGAAAAGGTGGAGGATGGAATTCAGACATTTTCAAAAGAATATACTGAAATATAAAGATCTTCAGAACCTTTATGTACATTTCCAAACTGCTAAATAAAAGGAGGAACATGAAAAATCATCAACTCTAATCCTCTTAAATCCCAGATGTTTAAGGTTCTAAGCACAAATAAAAACACATGACATCAGTGTCATTAAAAAACATCTCCAGAACATTGAGGAGAAAATAAGCTGGAGTTTAAAGCTAGAGATGGTTGTGTAGATGTGAAAAGCAATATGATGCTGAAAGATCTCTCCGTATGGGCTTGAAAAGTGAGATAAAGGAAACTGGAAATCCGACCAGTCATTATTCTCACTCCAGAACTTTAGATATTCTAGAACATCCCATTCTCGCTAAATTAAGAATTAAGATGGTCTAAAAATTCCCATCTCAAACTTAAAGTCTGAAGATAAGCTTTCATCTGCACCAGGAGGCGCTATGAGTCCCCCCCCCCCCCAGACAACCTCCATGTGCCTGACAAGCACTTTTTTCATTTTAAACACATTTGATTTCCTGCAGGCGACCTGTTATTGAAAATCTGAGACGCAATACTTTCAACAGCTTTTCAAGGCAAAGGTCTCGTCTAGGGGCCCCGTGGTGGCCGCTTTAAAAGTCAAATTCTGCTTAAAAGCTGGTGTTTGTTCTCCCTTGTCACTCTTTCATTCATGGTTTTCAGAAGGGTTTTATAGTTCACGCAGTATTTTCCTTCTTTCTTTCTCATCGCCCAAGATTTACGCCAATAAAGCAAGCGTGTCGAGACCACCGGACTTGAGCAAGGAATTCTTCTACCATGTGCTTTTTCTTGGCCTGTAAATGCCAGAGAATTTTTCAGGACATGTAGAAATGCTGAAAGGTCCAGTTCTGCTCGGTTCTGTGTATGAAAACCAGATTGACATGGCTGAGCTTTATATAAAGACCAGATTGAAACAATTGTTTTATATAAATGCTAAAACCTCTCTTAGCCATTAAAAGACCACTAATGGATGGGTTCAGCTGCTCCAGGATCTGGGATGCTTGGATGGAGACCAGGGTTTAAAAATAAATAAAATACTAAATAAACCAGAGACAAATGAAGTGAGGGGAACAGAAGGGATGGATAGATGCATTCTCTGAGGTAACCGGAGAGGAAGAACATTTCGTTAAGCTGAAGGTTCTGGTCATGGCCACTCAGGAATAGGTTGGAGCAAAATTGTGCTCGCAGACTTTCCAGGATGAGCTGATCATTGATATCGAATAAATAAACAAATGTAATCATATCTCCAAACGGTGTAATAAAATGTAGGGTTAGGGTTAGGGTTAGGGTTCGGCCTTTATCTTTACCTCCTCGTCAACCGGATTATTTTTACTCCAGTGCATTTATTTTATTGACTGATGACACTGAGCGGTTACATCACTGCAGCGTCATATAAGGACATCCGGTTCCAATTTTTCTCAGTCCTATATTCCGTCTCTATCTATTCGATTGATATTCCTTCCTGCTTTCTGTCCCTGTCCCCGTCCCCGTCCCCTCAAAGTGAGGTAAATGCATTAGAAATACACCAAAGGCCAATTCGGTAGGAACAAATAAAAGAAAAAAAACGAATACTTATACTGTAGATACACGTGTTTTCCACAACAAAAAGGTTCTGGGTTCGATTCCCAGACACATGGTCTTTTGTATGTCCTCCCTTTGCTCATGTGGGAAACTCCGGTTTCCTCCCACAGTCTAAATCCATGTATGTTATTTTGATTGGTGACACCTAAATTACCCTCAGGGGTGAAGGTGTATGCGGTTGTTTGTCTGTGTGGCCCTGCGATGGTTGTTTGTCTATGTATGAACGCTGAGATAGTCTCCAGCAGACCCCTGTGACCCCAAATTAGGGAATAAGCAGGTTAGAAGATGAATGAATAAATAAATGAATGAAGTGTTAGATGTTGATGATTTAGTGCACATTTTTTTACTTTTATTATTATTTTTTTTACTTTCTCACAATTGATACCTGTCGTATCACATGTCGTATCACATGTCGTATCACTCGTTTGATTTCTTAGACTGATTTAATCAAGAATCCGTTTGTTGTAAGTGTGAGGAGCAGTAAGCATTACCCCGAGATGATGACCTCTGGCATGCAGGCATCATAAAGTCAACAGTTATTTGATTGATTGCTGTTTTAAATAGAAAAGCTTAATTAGTAACAGAGCCGTAACGGAGCCACAACGGAGCGGCAACAGAGCCACAACAGAGCAGCAACGGAGCCGTAACTGAGCCATAACAGAGCCGTAACTGAGCCATAACAGAGCCGTAACTGAGCCATAACTGAGCCGTAACAGAGCCGTAACAGAGCAGCAACGGAGCCGTAACTGAGCCGTAACAGAGCAGCAACGGAGCCGTAACAGAGCCGTAACAGAGCCGTAACAGAGCCATAACTGAGCCGTAACGGAGCCGTAACTGAGCCATAACAGAGCCGTAACTGAGCCGTAACAGAGCAGCAACGGAGCCGTAACTGAGCCATAACAGAGCCGTAACTGAGCCATAACTGAGCCGTAACAGAGCTGTGCTGAGTGGTGATGATTCAGTGCAATGACTCACAGGGTGAGAGATGTTGAAAGGAATTCCCAGGTTTCTGAAGAATCACTTTTGCTCATATCACATCAGCCAATAAGGTGAGAGTGGACTGGTGTTATGGGTGATGGTGATGTAGTGAGTATTGCATGTACATCAGAAATATGCCAGCCATCTTCTTCAGCCAATCACCAAGCAGCTAGAACCAGGAAGTAATTCATTAAGGAAAAATCTGAGTTTACATATAGAAACATATATATATATATATATATTACAGATTTTGGAACAGAGCATCCTATAAATTATGCCCCCCCCCCCCCCAACAGAATCACTTCATTTTTATGGCTGCAACTATTGATGATTTTATTATTTTAATTATTCAATTAATTCTTTGACTGCTTTTTTTGTATTTCAAACTATTAAATAAATATATGAAATAAAAGTCCTTTGCTGTATACCTAAAACAAATATACATAATGTATATATTTAGGCCTGATTCAAGTTTTTGTGTTTATTGTGGTTTGTTTGTATTATAATATCAATTATAAAATGATCTTTTAATGATAATACACCTGTAATTATCCCTAAAAGATTCCTGTGGACTAGTTACGCTATAGCGTTGATCTAAATCACCATCATTTAATCCATCACATGGTTGATTTAACGGATGACGCTGTGACGTCAGTATAAGAGTCCTAATCTCTATTAGTTTCTATTGATACTGATTGATGACTGGGTTAAATCCCTGAACCCACACCAGACCGCTGAAGGGCTTTGCTTCATCTATTCTGAGTCAGAAGTGATGAAACGGAAAAATAAAAGCACTTCATATGGTTTTAGAAATAAACAATAAACACCATCATTAATAGCCCAGCACTCGCAGTCGAACCTCAGTCCGATTATAGTCAGATGCATCATACACCAGTCCAGTTTATCATCCGATGTGTGAGGTCACAGAAACTAGAGGCACCGCACCTACACAGACGCTTTCTAAATAATCCAAACCCTCTGTAGGAGCTGGTTTAAATCCCACGTTCAATCTGATCCCTACTGCAGTCATTCCTTCACTGCTTGCCACATTAAGAAATCTGTAAAAGAATCCATAAATATCCATGAAGTAAAGTCAGAGATGGATCTGTGGAGCGTGAGGATGACTAGCGCTGGTCTGGAGATGTTTTGTGAGGCTGTCACTTCATGGAAATGGAAATATCTGCAGCTAGTTTATGATTAATACACTTAGTTATGATCAGAAGGACCGGGAGACCTCAGAGGCGCTTCAGGCTTTGTTTCTTCACAGTTTTGGGTCCAGGGCGCCCCCCAATTCCACTATTCTCTCAAAAACAAATCCTTCTGGTGACTCCCTCTAACCAAAGCCATGCTGCATATGTGCGTCTTGGTGGCCACATTTTTGTACCCCTCCGAAATAGCTTAGCACAAGAGAAACCATATGTGCAGTGTAAAAGCGGGCGCATTGAACTGTGCTGTAGACTGGCCATCAGAAGAAATGGTTTTAATACTCTCTCAGGGTCGCCTTTAAAGAACACACCACCACCACTCTCATCCTGCACACAAGACCCCTGCTCTGAGGTCAGAGTCGGAGCTGGCACGCCAACATGGAGTCATAAAAGTACATACCTACCTACCGGAGTGAATATCAGGAAACAGAAACTGTGGCTTCCAGCTACGTCAATACCGGAGATCTGTCCAAACTTTATGCTACGCTTTCCTGGGCAAGTCCGCCTCCAAGACCTTTGGTGTAACTTGTTAGAATTCCAGGTGTTTTCAGGGCTTTATTTTTGAGATAAATGGGTATCAGATGCAGTCAATTAGGGATTTCTGTAAGTGGAAAGTTCAGTTTGGGTTCTTAATTGTTCCTGCGATATTGACCTTTTATTTAAAGTAGTGTATTTTACGGACTCTAAGGTGCAGCGGATTCTAAGGAGCATTGAGCAATGTTTAAAGAAACATTGACTTTTGGCCAAGAGAAACTGGAGATGAATGAATGAATGAATGGTTAGCACATACTGAATAAATCCTACAATACATTTTCCCCTTTTAACACCGGTTCCTCTTCTTTAGACCCCCCCCCCCCCCCCCCCCCCCCCCCCCCCCCCCCCCCCCCCCCCCGCGC
>JAOTRA010085369.1:0-12446 GCA_026260255.1 Pseudolaguvia tuberculata | reverse complement strand
AGCGGACAGGGTAGGGTGGAGAAGAATGATCCGCTGTGGCGACCCCTAACGGGAGCAGCCGAAAGGAGAAGAAGTCTTCATTATAAATTTTCAGCATTTGGCAGATGCTCTTATCCAAAGCGACTTATGTTTCTCTCTTACACAAGTGAGCAATTGTTGCTTAAGGACCCTCCTTAGTGGCCTAACATAGTTACCACTGTGCTACCACTTCCCTATATTTTATTCTGTGCCTGTGTCTTAGCATCAGTATAGCCTGGGGAAAGGGACAGTTCAGTCAGTCATTGAAATGAAAAATAAAGTCCATTAAGAAGTGCAGCACGCTTTAGTTTTCCTGTCATCCAATGTGAGTCTAATCTTACCAAGAAAGAGAAGATCGAGTCCACTGATCTGCAGTTTTTGTATCACCATCTTACACACTCAGGAGCTGATCATCTGAATCATTCATTCATCCTTTAACCTGCTTATTCCCTAATTCGTGGTAACTGGGTCTGCTGGAACCTATCCCAGCACTCATAGGGTGAGAGGCAGGGCTACCCCCTGGGACAGGTCATCAGTCCATCACAGGGTCACACATAGATGAACAACCACTCACATACACACCCACTGACTACCATGGACAATCACCAATCAAAGCTCGTGTACATGTTCTTGGACTGCTGGAGAAAACGGGAGTATCCGGAGGAAACCCGTGAGGAGACGACCGGGCATCCCACCACCGTGCCGCCTTTATCTGAATCAGGTGTGTTAAATGATGACGATGAAAACGTGTGTGTGTGTGAGAGAGAGAGAGAGGGGTTGTTTGTCAACGTGCGCCCTGCTAGAGGCTGGCAATCTGTCCAGGGTGTACCCCTGCCTCTCACTATGTGCGCTAGAGGTGGACTCCAGCAGACCCCCGTGACCCTGAATTGGGGAATAAGCGGGTATGAAGAATGAATGAATGGGGGGGAAAAAAGTCATATTAAGGAATAGATATGTAATAAAAATGCTAAAACATTTAATGATACTTAACAATTTTTTTAATTTAATATTAAATATCTACCACATGCATGACTGTCTGCAGACCAGGTTTTCTCTTGTTAAACTCCAGATGTTCTACAGATAATCTCCAGGAATGCTGCGTTGGATGTAAGATGTCAAGATGAAACACAACCTGCATGGCAAAGACTTTGACTACAGCCTTTCTTTCTTTTGATGTTGCTTTGCATGTGTATGCTTTCTGTACAATTGGTTTACTGAGATTGTTTATTTATAGAATGAATACTAGACACTGTTTAGGTCTGTCATGGCAGTGTGCTGTGTTATTATCACACATGTCTTTGCATCTCGTAGTAGATTAGGAAAAGGACATGGTGTAAAGGGTGGATTTTGCATTTAAGGGTCTGAACTTTAGGATTTGGAGAAACCTAGCGCCACCCCTTTCTTCATAAAGATGGAGGGGTGGGATTACAGGCTGGAAAGACAGTTACAAATAGAATGATTGAGCTTGAGAGAACATTAATAGGTTAAATAATAGTTATTTGGTAGACATTAGTCGGTAAGTAATTCTTTATAATAACTAATAAAATATTTTATTATAACTCATTTTATAACTCATTCATTTTTTTATTAGTGAACTCAGCGAAAGTCTAATATGTTTGTGTGTGTGTGTGTGTGTGTGTGTGTGTGTGTGTGTGTGTGTGTGTGTGTATATATATATAGGGTTTGGTACAGAAGATGCAGGTATTGCCATTCTTTGTTTTTTGGCTCTCTTTGGGATTGGGAGCTGCACAGGAACACACTGAGTGGGACTATAGAGCTGAAGGTATTGTTGTTTTTTATCTTAATATTTGAAGAAATAGGAGGACTTTCTTTTCCAATGAAATGTTTATGCTAAGACTCTTGCATTATTTTTTGATTCGACTCTTGATTTTGTCTTATTGTCTGGACTTCCTTTGGCATTGCTATCAAATTCTTATCTGAAGTTGATAGGAATATCTACTAACAACCTGAAGTTCTCAATCAGGTGCGTTAAATAAAACACATATCTAATGTGCAAAGCAATGGGTCTACTAGAAACTGGAGTATTAGAAAGCTTTAGGTAGACCAGTGATTAATGTGTTTGATTATTTATCTGAAATCTAGGGCTTTTCTTTGCCCTAGATTGGGCAAAGAATCTAGGGCATGGTGCTGCCCTAGACAGCACCATGACTGTTTTGTTTCTGTGTTCCTGATCAAGGCCCTTATCCTTTAACCTTATTCTTATAGATTATTTGTCACCGTATGTTATTATTATACACCGTACAACAAGTATTGAAATGTTTTACCTGGGATATCCTTTCTTGGAAGGTCAGAGCGCAGCTATTATACAGTGCCCCTGATGAGGTAAGGGTTAAGGACCTTGGAGCTCAGGGGTTTTGTGATCAGGGTCATTGTCATGCTGGAACAGTGTTGGTGTCACTTAGTGCCAGTGAAGGAATAATGTAATATTAATTCTTTATTAATTCATACTCATTCATTCATTTATTTTCTTATTCCCGAATCCGGGGTCACGGGGTCTGCTGCGCCTATCCCAGCTCACATAGGGTCGCCAGTCCATCGCAGCATACTAATTCATTATTGTTCAATTCTGGAATTTAACTAAAACATTCTGTGTAATTATACATTTTGGGTGCTGTCCTCCAGCTGTAAAGGTCAACGCCAGAGGATGTGCCAATCTTACATTAGTCTTGGACAACTGGAAATATGCCATTATGACTCAGGTGAAGGATCTGCTTCTAAATGATCATAATACTGTTCTACCAGACTATGGGAGGTCAGTTCTGCTGTGTGCAGTGCAATCTTTTTTTTTTTTTTTTAATTAATGACATTATTGAAGCTGCAATTTTTTTCATGTTATCATAAAATTTTTCCAGGATTGTATATTTGTCTCAAGCCCTCAATGATGTATTTAAAGAGTTCAACTCTTTAAAAGAGCGGCTGAGTGAGCTCACGGACCGGTTTGACAGAGTGGAGTCCTTTGTGGATGAGGTTCGGTCTGGTCGAGTGGAGAAACACAGAGGAGCAGGAAACGTAGTAAACTTTGAACCTGACACCTGGCCAAGGCGCAAAACCAGAGTGATGATTCGTAGAGTAATAAAAGTTGAAAATCCATAGGTGTGATTTTATTTCTTCACTAGACAAACTCAGAAAATAATATTTTCTATATCTGTCCATCCTTGTCACACCCAATGATAACGTAGTTTATTATATTTGTTTGATAATATTTATTATACCTTTTAGTATACGACGTGTAATCATAGTAAAACAGATTTCATTTCTTTATTAATTTAGTAGTCAGTATGCTGAACATTTAGATCCCACCTTTGGGACAATTGTCCGTATTGTGTAAGTAGATGTGCGTAACTGTCCAACTCCTTTATGCATGGTGTCCCTCATGGTTTGTCTTAATAACCCTTGGATATAGCCTTGTATGTATGTGTGTATATATATATATATATTATATAACCTTGCATAGTTTCCCTTGACTCTGTAAAGTATATTTGCTACACAATGTTTAAAAAGAAGCATTGGTAAACCAAAAACATTTATAAGTATTAAAATAATGTCATATTTTTGGGTTGTTTTTGTCCTATGTTTGTACAACCATCAGGTTTTTGATCAGGTTCTTATCCTGCTATTACAAAAACACACTATGTAATCAAGTAGAATAAAAATAAATCAGAATGTTTTTAAGAAAAACACAAATGCGATGAAAAAATAGAAATGCTTATACACATGATTAGTGTACGCTATTCTGGGGCTATTCTAGCTCTCTGAAGGAAGAAAGACACAAGTAGTAGACTTCTGGTAGATTGCCAGTCCATCACAAGAACAAGGCCACAAACACTCACTCCTATGGGCAACTTTGAATCACCAATAAACCTAACATGTGTTTTTGGACTGTGAAGGGGAAACTGGAGAACCCAGAATAAACCCGCGCAATCATGCAAACTCCATACAGAATGACTTCTGCCCAGGAATCCAACGCAGGATCTTCTTGCTCTGAGGCAACGTTGCTATCCACTAAACCAGATCTTCTCGTCTGCTAACAGTGCCTGATCACAATTATAAAAAGAAATCAATAATTCAGTGTAATGTTTGCTACCATTATCTTCTAATATTCTAATTAATAGTGAATAGTGTAAATATTATGTATAGAAATAATTGTGCATCATTGTGCGTGGGGTAGCTCGGGTCATTACTGGCTACCCTTTGGGGTAAATATGACCATCTTTGAAATGAGATGTTTGATAAAGCAACAAATTAAACATATGAGCCAAAGCTATTAGTTACAGTTACATTTTGGGCATTTGGCAGACGCTCTTATCCAGAGCAACTTACATTTGGTCTCAACTGAGCAATTTTGGGTTAAGGGCCTTGCTCAAGGGCCCACAGTGGTTGCTAGGTGGTGGTGGGATTTGAACCCCAGTCATTTTGGTATTAGTCCAACACAAGTTTATTCTCTCTCTCTCTCTCTCTCTCTCTCTCTCTCTCTCTCTCTCTCTTTTTTTTTTTTTTTTTTTAATGGGATCCGGTGAGCTGAATAGAAAGCGACAGACGCTTCAGTGAAATGAAACGAAACCGAAAGTGGTGGACTGCGGTTTTCCTTCGGTTTCCCTACCCTGACAATCAGATCTCAGTTTCTCCGAAGCAGGATTCCAGATTCGTCTTACTGACAGTTTGCAGAATCTAGTGCGAGATAAAGGTAAGACATGTGCTTACAGAGAAACTACACACAGAATAACATTCTTTAAACAACAAACAACGTATAAATCACGTGAATATCTTTATTTTCCATTGAACGCGTAATTAATTCAGCAAAACTTGTCAAACGTATGATTACGTCATACAAAGAAGACCTGAAGGTGATTGTTAGTCATACTGTCATACTATATCTTGGACATGATCATGTATATAAAACATGTTTCCTACTCTATCTGTCTGTCTGTCTGTTTGTTTTCTCTTTTTCTGCCTGCATGTTTGTCTGTCTATCTGTCTGTCTGCATGTTTGTCTGTCTGTCCGTCTGTTCCCTAATTTGCCTATCTGTGTGTCTGGTGATTTTAAATTGCCCATAGGAGTGAATGTGTGTGTGTGTGAGTGGTTCTTTGTTTTTGTGTTGCCCTGCGATAGACTGCTGAACTGTCCAGTGTGTACCCCCTGCCTCTCGCCCTATGTGCGCTGGAACAATCTCCAGCAAAACCCAGTGAACCTGAATTAGAGAATAAACAGGTATTTCTGTATGTTCCTTTGTCTGTCTTTGTCTCTATATCTTATATGTTTTATTCTTTCCATACTTTGTCTGTCTGTTTGTCTGTCTGTCCGTCCGTCCGTGTCTCTCTTACAGACAAACTGTAGGAAACTTTCTGTGTGGTCCATTTGTGACCAATAAATGACATATGCTGAGAAAACAACATAAGACCCATCCATTTTACAATGAAGGGGCTACCAGATGATATTCTTTAATAGACAAATACGTAATGACAAAACTGATAAAAACCCTGAAGATAGATGTTCACTTTTAATTTCTCTGAATTTCTGCCTTTTTTATTTATTTATTTTTTTTATTAAATATGGTTCTGAAAATAGAACTGATTTAAAAATGAAGAGAAAAAGGCCAAATAAAGACAGAAACAAAAAACTGGAAAACTCTAGAAAAGATAGACGCAGGAAAACTAAAAAATCAGCAACTGGTGGTGGAACCTCATCTCAGAGCCAAAATGAAGACACTGTTACCGAGACAGATAATCACAGTAAACTGCAGCCTGTTCAGGATTGTGCCAGTATCCCAGTACCTGCAACTGGAAAAGCAAATGCTGAAACCCAAACAATACATAATATGAACAACAAAAAAACCCAGACTGAGTCGGTCAGTTACAGTTCATGTCACACACAAACCACCGAGTCAGACCCCACGTCTGAAAGCACAATTAAAGACCAAAAGGATAACAAAAATAATAACTCACCGGAGCCGAACAAAAAACAAGCTACTGTCGATTCCATCGATCCTAAAGGGGACATGAATAATAGTCCAACAACAGCATCAAACTGTTGTGCAGTAAATCAGGAGGAGGATGACAAGAAAAAGAAAAAGGAAGAAAAGATGAGAGATGATTCACACAATTCCTCAAAGTCTACAGACACAAAACCAAAGTCATATGCTCAAGCAACAAGCAGTAAAGACTCAAAAGGTAAAGAGAGCCAGAGAACAGGACACGACGCTAATAGTCCCCAGAATACGGCTGAGAGGTAGGCTTCTTTCTTTATTCATCTTATCAATATATCTTCATCTTACTAATAAAACTTGTGGATATTTCTACAGGAAATCCTCCGCAGTGAGCGGGCCAACTGGAAAACCAATGTTTACATTTCATTTTTACTTAGTGATGCACAAAGACTTCAAGTTTAACAGAGAGAAGGACAAACTTCTGGTTTATATTTCAGAAAGTTCTTATGAATTACAAATAACTCTGTTTAGGTGAGTTTCCTTTTATATATTGTATTACATTATATATACATATATATCTTTCAGCTTTTTTGCAGTAATTTTTCACTTTTATAAGAATTTTTTAATTAGGCTACTCAAAATTGTGGTAGCCTAGAGGTTAAGGTGTTGGACTAATACCAGAAAGACCGAGGTTTCGAATCCCACCTCCACCAAACAACTACTGGCCCTTAACCCACAATTGCTCAGTTGTAAAAAAGAGACCAAATGTAAGTGGCTCTGGATAAGAGTGTCTACCAAACTGTAACTGTAAAATAGCGATATTAACAGTATAACACAAGTTGCTGTGAACTTAATAAATAAATAAATAAATAAATAAATAGCCCGGAAGAGCAGGAGGAAGTGTCTGGGGAGAGGGATGTCTGGGCATCCTTGCTTGGACTGCTGCCCCCACGACCCGGTCCCGGATAAGTGGTCAGAAGATGAGATGAGATGACATGAGATAAATAGGCTCTATATACACTGCATTCACAATAATAATAATAATAATAATAATAATAATAATAATAATAAATTACTCCAATAGAGTGATATTTGCACAAGGTGCTGTGAACATGAAAAATAGTATATGACTTTTTCTTAGTCTAAGAAAACAGTCTGGTTTGATGACACACTTTTGTATTGTTTTTCTGCTCTCCGGTGTAAGGGTCATCTGCAGCGTGTTGCCCCTCTTTCACGTACATCTCCGCAAATCTTTGCGCAGGGAATGAGGCAACCCATGGTCCGTTTAAAAGAGTATTATGACTATGGTTGCGGGGGGATCAATTATGTCCCCACAGGGGATAAAAATAACTAGGTAGAGATACTTAGACCAGAGGAGGAGAAATCCTCCCCATTCACCCAGGCAAATCGCACCCTGGTTGTGTATACATTTTACAATAAATATTTGCTGTTTGCATGTTCTCCTCGCGCTTGCTTGGGTTTCCTCCCACCGTCCAAAAACATTTACATTAGGTTGATGGTGGGTCAAAATTGCCCATAGGAATGAATGTATGTGTGAGTGGTTGTTCATCTATGTGTGCCATGCAATGGACTGGCACACTGTCCAGGGTGTACTCCTGCCTCTCTCCCTATGTGCGCTGGGATAGGCTCCAGCGGACCCCTGTAATCTGAATTAGGGAATACGCAGGGAAGAAGATGAATGAATGAATGAATGAATGAATGAATGAATGATATTTAAATTTGCTTTACAGAAGGTGATGGCAGAGTATATTGTACAGGAATTGTAAAGCAGAAAGCAGGCCAGAATAGACATACTCTGAATTCCTGAATGGTACAATATCTGTTTTGGGTTTTTTTGTTTTTTGTTCTACAAAAGGCATATAAAGAAGGAAGGATATTTGATTGAGGCAAACCTCTCTGTTGATGAAGTTTTTCTAAAGAGAGGCAGTGTAATGCAATACTGCTATGCAGTACAACAACAAGGGAAAACAAAAGAGGAAACTGCCATAAGACGTTTGCAGATCCCTCCTGATTCCTCAGTCAAAGGTAGAAAAATTTCCTGTTTGGATTTTTATTTGTATTTTCACTATTTAATATGTGAATTATTTTCTTGTCTAGAATGGCACCTTTTTGAGGTCTATGTGAGTTGTTCGAGTCCAGGATGGATGCAGAAAATTATTAAATCTGCAGATAAAATCATATTCGAGACCTGGAAAAAGTCTGCATCTTTACTACTGGACCGATTGTTTGAGAAATGGGACTCATCACACCAGGAGGCCATTAGAACATTTATATTACTCCTAAACAATTATCACTGGTGTTTTCACACTGCTAATAACCGGGTAGTTTACTCTGATATGCCGCCTCCTTGTTTTATAGAGGTCAGTGAATGAAGATAATAAAATATATTTCTGAGAATTATTTACACATCATATATAATATCATTAACTCTTGATGTTTTAGGTCTCTGAGTTGATAGCAGCAAAGCTGGTTGAGGTATTAAATGGTGAAACAAAGAAAAATATCTCAGATAACTCAGTAAATGTGGGCTCTCTGGCAGTCGGTCTTTCTGTATTCCAAGTGATACAGGGATGTAAACTCAGGATTGGAATTAAAGACTGGGGTGTGCTCTGTCAGATGGTTTCATCTGTGTCTGCTCTTGGAAAAGTGCAAGAAATTAAAAATGTATTTCCTGCAATACAATTGTAAGTATAACATCAGAATTTTATTGAAACTGTGTTGATTTAAATAAATAATTGTGTTGATGAAATATGTGTTGATAAGTTTTGAGTATGCAAAAAAAAATTTATGATTATTTAAGGGGCATCACAGTGGCTTATTGGTTAGCAGTGTTGCATCACAGCAGGAACTTCCACAGTTCCAAAAATATGTTGATTGTTGGTTCTGAATTGCCCTTATTAGTGTGGTCTTGTGGGTGGACTGGCGACCCATCAGTCTATCGCAAAATTGCATCTATTAGTCTGTGGAAAATGTTATTGTATAGCCGCTATTATTATTATTATTGTTAATAATTTAGTTTGGTTCCATTTTACAGTACAGTAATAGGTTTGATGAACCAGTGTGCGCAACTTCACCTTGCCGAGACGGTTCTGCTGGTTCCTCTCCTCCATTCTGTGAGGCAGCCTGGTGGAGCCTCAGAGCGAGTCGGTACAAACGTAGAGGAACTAGACTGGACTGGTTTACAAGATGTGAAGTTTTATAATTACAGAGAGTATATAAGGGCATATCCTGATAAAAGAAGGTCTGATTTTTTGTTATTCTTTGAATTAACATTTATTTGTAGTTATTTGTGAATAAATTATAGACAGACAGACAGAAATTTTCTTAATTACTATTTTTGATTTAATTTTTATTTACTGTCTAATGTGTTTCTTGGATACAGGAAGATTCTTGAGCTGGTTGTAAAACACAAATTGTTGGCCAAGGACAAACCTCATGTTTTGGCTGCCTGGTTGTCTATGATGGCTTTTGATGATATAAGAGAATTTGCTGAGTTGACAGATCTTCAACCTGAACAGTTAATTCAAAGCCTGATGTACAGATTAAAAAACATCAAACTCTACATTCAAAATATGAATCAAAATATCCTGCAGGTGGATATAATGGCGTTTTTTTTTTTTTTTTTTTTTTTTACAATTTATTGATCTGCATCATGGCAAGTGTAAGTGTTTAATAAATGCCCTTTAATTTTCAGGCTACAGAAAAGATCCTGGAATACCTGTTGAACTGCATTGACAAGGACAAGGAAAGGTGACAGATACAGTAATATTCCAGACTAACAATGTTTTAAGACAAATATTAATGTTACTTAAAGTTACAATAACAGGCGGCACAGCGGTGTAGTAGTTAGCAGGGTTGGCTCACAACAAGAAGGCCCTTGGTTTGATTCCTGGGCCGGGGTCTTTCTGTGCGGAGTTTGCATGTTCTCCCTGTACTTGTGTGGGTTTACTCCATTAATTAATGAGTTAAAATTAAAAAGTGAATGTGTGTGTGAGTGGTTGTTCGTCTATGTGTGCTCTGCGATGGACTGGCGAACTGTGACCCTGATTAGGGAATAAGCAGGTACAAAGACGGATGAATGAATGAATGAATGAATGAATGAATGAATGCTAAAAGTGTGTTTTAGTGTTCTTTTCCTTATAGAATGTTGACATTTATATTGATTTAATTGCTCATTTCATTTATTTAACTTTTTTTTAGACTGATGATGTCTAAATGGTTGAAGTCCATTTGTCAGTGCTGCAGAAATGTCCATAACATGATTTGCTCAATGACTCGACTCGTTCCAGAATATAAAGCAACAGTTCTTTCTTTCCAGCTGGTGCTAAAAATGGCTGGAATTCAGTATGAATTCCTTTCAAAGGTATCACACAGCACACCTAAACATCTCCATCTATTTGCAAATCTACATTTCAACTTAGTCATTTTCTTTTAGCATGAAGAGAAAAAAGATTCCGAGAAAAAAAGCCTTTTGAAAGATCTTGGAGTCATTCAGAATGAGTTCAGTCAGTGGAAGAACAGTCTTCTGCAGAGACCTTTGTTTGAATATTCAAGACTCAGTTACCACAAAGAAATAGAGGTACACCAGTTATTTAATACAGTCTCCATTTCGTTGTACATTTCAGAAGTTTGACCATCAACATTTTATTTCTTCTTTAGCTCTGGAATGCATTCTTTGGGCTGGAGTGTTCAATCCCCTCTGTTACAAACCAATGGATGTGCAGTGTAGAAGGAAGTTTGAGAAAGAGGATCTCTGAAGTAAACCCACAATTCTAAGTATATTTATGGTTGTCTGTTGATTAAAGTAAACTTATAAATGATATTGTTTTTCTGCCTTTCCTTCAGCTTAATGACATTCAGCAGATACAGATCTGCTGTAAGGAAACACCAGCCAGTGCTATAAAAGAAAGCCACTCTATGGTTCAGACTTGTTTTCAGGATTTATGCTTCTCTGCTATTCAAAGGTTATGCCAGGTAGGTGATAATATATTTTAATGTTGATAGATCAACAATCTAAAACTTGAAACACAAATCAGAATTGTGATCATAGGCAAACTGGTGAGAAATATAATTAATCTCTTCAATCGCAAAGCACAAAGCAGTCCAAAAATACTTTTGGTAAGGCAGTAGTACTCTGCATAGTACTGTTGGCTGGCAAAAAGGGAATTAGAGAATAAAAATATATGAGTTTAATGGTCAGACGGCGTAGTGGTTAGCATGGTCGCCTCACAACAAGAAGTTCCAGGGTTCGATTCCTGGGACAGGGATCTTTCTGCGGAGTTTGCATGTTCTCCTCTTGCTTGCGTGAGTTTCCTTCTACAGTCCAAAAACATGTACATTAGGTTGATTGGTGATTCTCAATTGCCTATAGGAGTGTGTGTGTGTGTGTGTGTGTGTGTGTGTGTGTGTGAGTGAGTGATTTTTCGTCTATGTGTCCCTGCCTCTTGCAGTATGTACGCTGGAATAAGCTCCAGCAGACCCCTGTGACCCTGAATTAGGAAATAAATGGGTAAAAAGATGAATGATTGAATGAGTACAGTCGTAAGGATGAGAAAGAAATATACATGAATAAAGAGAGTAAATGTATATTGTAAAAATGGTGTACAGTATATACCAGTTTTAAATCTTTTGCATCTTTGTCTATTTGGTTAGTTGCTACTGAATGCAAATAAACAATCTTTGCATGGTCTCTAGTTGTTTTGCATATATCCAGGGTTCATCAATTTTAATCTAGCTTGTTACCTTGACCACAATATACTGATACTTAAAATCAAATGAATTAATATTTATGTCACATTCAGGAAGGCAAAGAAGGGAATCTTCTACAGACTCTACTGCCAGACCTGAAATACATTTCCTCATCCATTTTGTCCTTATTGATTACTGAGTCAACAGCTCGTTTTGGGGAGGACAAAGTGACCCAAATACTAAATGACCAATCTGCTGCCTACATCCTTTTATCTCAAGGTACACTACTCTATACTACAAGCCTTAAACATCATTGGGCGTAGATATTTGCTCTGTAAGTGGCACCTTAATACATGCATTTATGCAGGGATACCACGGCTTTAACAACATTTATATAGTTCACCATCATCATATTTTTCATGTCATCATCATTTATATAGTTAATACAGTTCACAGCCTGTATTTCCTTTTTCATCAGGAGATTGGAGTCAGTGCAAGTTAAATGAGAAGTCCAGTGAAATCATGAGTATATGCCAGACTACTTTGGGTCATCTGGTAAATTCTCTTTGCCAAGGTGATATTCCTGTTGGTCACCTGCAGATTATCCTAAAACATCAGAAACAATTCCAAGAGGTTTACAGAAAATGTAAGTGCTGATAAGGAACTGATCTCGTCAGAGTAAAATAAACTGTGGATGGCAGTGGCGTAGTGGATAGCACAGTCGCCTCACAACAAGAAGGTCCCGGGTTCGAATCCTGGGCCGGGATCTTTCTG
>JAOTRA010085346.1:0-12450 GCA_026260255.1 Pseudolaguvia tuberculata | reverse complement strand
CGGTTTTATCACTGCTAATTTAAATGATTTAGGGACATACCCACTGCTGAGTGAAATATTAACTATTTTCAGTAGGGAACCACTTGCTTAAAGAATTGGGTTGGCACCGGATCCAATGTACATGTTGATGATTTTGCAGAAGAGATGAGTGAAATTAATCCAGTCTCTTTTATGGGACAGAAATTCTCTAAGAGTGAAGCGCATTCTAAGTCATCTGAGCTAGTTATAGGAACTATCTTAGCAGTCTGAATTGTCTGCCTAATCTTTACATTTTGTCATCAAAGAATTTCCTGAAGTCCTCACTACTGCAGGCTGTAGTAGTGGAGATGTCAGTGGTGGTGGTCCGATTTCTAGTTAATTTAGCTACAGTATTAAACAGGAACCTGGGATTATGAGGGAGGAGAGGTAGGCTGTTCTGGCCTTACTAAGAGCTTTTTTATAAGCCAGGAGGCTCTCCTTCCATGCTGTCTGAAATACAAATAATCCTGTCCGCCGCTATTTTCGCTCTATTTTTCTGCCGCTTTTTAGAGACCGTGTATGATGATTAAACCACGGTGCGAGCTTTTTTTTCTTTAATTGTCTTTTAACTGGTGCTACACTAAGGTATAACGCAGAGTAGATTCTAGGTAATCCGTTGCCTGGTTGAGTTCCATGGGACCCGACGGTAATCCAATCTTGGTGGATAAATCTGGGAGTACATTCTGTATATTCTAAAAGGGATATTTTAGACGAAACGAGACAGTGGTCAGAGACTATTTCGCACTGTGGGATTATCTCTACATTCACTACATTTATACCAAAGGATAATATCAAATCTAAAGTGTGCCCTGCTTTGTGTGTGGGTCCTAGAACACACTGATTGACTCCCACTGAGTCGAGTATAGATAAAAATGCCGTCCTTAGCGGGTCGCCTGCATTCTCGAAATGAATATTAAAATCGCCAACAATTAGTGCTCTATCGACAGAGACCACCATGTCCGATACAAAGTCTGCAATTTCACCAAGAAATTCAGAGTATGGTCCTGGTGGTCTGTAAATAATAATGATTGTATGTCACACACACATGTTACCTTAGCAACCATAATAAGCTCATCCCTGGATCTCCTGACAGGTGGAGGATATGATTGACTGGGTTCTTCCAGTATCATTTACTTCCAGGCTCACATGTTTTTGTTTCCTAGATCATTTCGTCGCTGGAGGACGACCCTGCAGCTCAGAGTAAACAACTAACCCTTCGACTGCAGCAGATTGCAGCTGCACTGGAGAACAAAGTTACAGATCTTTAATATGGAGGCTCCAGGTTTTGAGCACAGACGCCCTACAGCAACACAGAACACAGAGGACTCTGCACAGCCTTCTCAGCTTTGCTAGCTGATTTCTTTTCCTAAGTATCCAGCAAGATCGGTACAGCCTCGTCAAACCGAGTCACACATTGTTTCAGGTCCTTCTCTTCTCTGCGGTAGACTGCCATGGCTCTTCACCGGGAACTTTGTTGATCTGCTGTCTGATCTGCAGTTCCAGTAATAATCAGATGATACTTTTCACTTCAAATGAAATGAAAGTAATAGTATTATATGTATATATTTTTACACAGAATGGATTGATTCTGGGTTTGGTTCTCTAGTCACTGTCATGTCAGCTTGCGGTGAGCTCATTTAAAGCCGCTCACTTTCACACGTAGTTTATCGGGTGCGAACACTGGCTGAGGCTAGGATAGTGTCACGCTTCTTTTTTACAGCAGGAGGCTTTCTTACTTAACTTTTCTTGTTATATGCCACTTTCATTACCACTATAAAAGAAACAACCAGCAACCCATGGTTCTATTTTCTCTAATAGCCAATTGAACCATCACAGCTGCATGCCATCACAATTTAAGTGCCAATGTAGATGTTTTAGAAGCTTTATTGCTATTTAATCATATGTTGTAACAGGTAGCTTTTCTTTATTATTGTATTGGTACAGTATTTTTTAGATTTTGCCACTTACCCAGGTTGTCCTAGCAGGTAAATTAATGAATGTTTATAGTGAATTTCTTTCTGACCTGGTTTGTTCTGATGAGCCTTAATTTAAAGAATTCTCAAATAATTTTGAGACGGTACTATATTTTATGAATGTTGCTATGCACCACAGTTATCAAATCATTTCACTGCTGATGTATTTTTAGTACAGAAACACATCCTTACTCCAGATTCATTCAGTCATTCATTCTCCAATTGCTTCCTGTTTTTAAAGAGTTTTCTAATCATATTGTTAAATTGTGAAGTTTCCTTGTAGCCTTTATTGACCAGTATGTGCCTTAAAGAAAGACGAAGAATGGTACATGTTACGAGTCCATCTGAATGATATTGTGCTCTAGTGACTAGTTGATCATGGGATTTTTGTACAATACCCCCATTTTATGTTGTCTTAAGTGCCATTATAGGGTAATGATTGATAGCTCAATGCTGGTCAATGTTTATATTGGTAAAGAAAAAATGTATTAAAAGTATGTTTTTGGTTTTAATTGTCATCATCTGGGAACTTTCATTTTAATTTTCCATACTAAGATTTCTGACATGCTTTAGTCCTGTATACTGTTCTTAGTGTATATCCATTCATCTTTTATTCCTTTATTCAGGGTCACGGGGGCCTGCTGGAGCCTATTCCAGTTCACAAAAGGGTGAGACACAGGGGTACACCCTGGACAGGTTGCCATTCACTCACAGGGCCATACATACACGAACAATCACACTGAATGGAGTACCTCCTCCCACCCAAGTGCAAGGAGACCTGTCTGCACAGTAAGAAACTCCTCGGCTGGGAATCGAAACCGGAACCTTATTGTTGCTGTGTAAGTCGAATACTGTGTATATAGTATAGAAGATAGATTGTGCTGTTAATCCACTAGCGTCGCACCGCTGATTATTCAGAAGTAATTCCTGGTCAGCTGATCACCAATAAGATGGCAGCAACATTTATTTCATACAATCTTTAAGATCCAAAGATGATGAGTTGAAATTAATGCTAAGATATAAATTCACTATTTGAAAAAGTCTTTGTGGCAGGATGAAGTATTCAGAAATGAGATGCAGTTCAAATCTCAGTAATTCCATCAGAAATATTCTAATTTGGCAACCTTTCAACATTCATTCTGTTTCCTGTGTCTAGGCGGGTGTTTAAGTGAGGGTCAGTATACAGATGAGTATTTTTGCTAATGAGCTCCGGGAAAATAAATCTGTACTATACTACTGAGTAATAAATGGTTTGTTTATTTATTTTAATAATGTGCTACAGTTTTATGATGGATGCAGCAGGTGGATAAACTGATATTATAGCTATGTTGTATTTAATAAGCTTTAATATAGATTTTATTTATTAGACAGCACTCTTCAAGGACATTTTACAATAAACATCTGAAAAGAGAGGTTGGACGGCGCCATAGTTGAAATAAAGCACCGACATCCACCAGTTTTATTCCCAGCTCCGTTTCTTACCTCTCTCTATCCCCATAACTCCCCATATCTTCATTGACTCCGGAAACCATGCCAGAGATGCCTGACCACAGAACCCTACAAAAACAACCCTACCAGAACCACACATTCTGTGTGAACTGCATAATCTTTCTGCTCTACAAGCTTCAGAGATAATTTGTGAATGTTGATTGGAGCAGGAAGGGTTAATGGTCTTGCTCAAGGACCCAAAGTGGTGGACTTGAGCCCAAATCTTCCTTTGCTGTGGTGCGGCTTAAACCCAGGTCTTCCTGGTCTCCCAATCAGCAGTTCCAATTTGAACCACCATTAGTTTACATACCATCAGAATATGAGAAGAGATTTGGGGAAAAGATGTTCCATCACTAACAGAAGAGCAGATTAAAAGCACACTGTTCAGCCATATATTAATATGGCTGAACAGTGTGCTATAGATGTGCAAACTATCTGCTTTAAAATGTGTTACAGGTCCTGTATGGTCGTGGTGTCCTGTGGAGTTTAGCTCCATCTTGGCTCAGGTTTACGTAAGTTTCGAATTTACCTAACCAGATCTTGATTATTTGCTTCAGGTGTGTTTGATTAGTGTTTGAGCTAAACTCCTCGACCCCCGAACTTCAGAGAACTGAGTTTGATCCCCCTGCTGTAGGGCCATGTTTGTTCCCTAAAGTATCTTAAGCATTGATTCTGCAAGTTGCCAAATGTTATCTGTCACCAAGGCCACCATATTATCATAAAATCCATCCAAATATATCCAAAACTTATCAAACCAGGCCATTCTCTATGCAGTTTTTGTCATGCCCATTGTAGGCGTTGGGGATTGTGGATAGGGGGCAGCATTGGCACTTGTCTGCAGTTACAACGATTCAACAAACTTCACATCTTAGCCATGTTTTTGTTCAACAGTTACTTACTCACACAGAAAGTCTGTTTTCCATTAACCCGTTCAATGGTGTTCTGTTTGTTCTCCTGTTGACCTTTCACCCCCCGTTAATACCTGATATTTTGGACTATCTAACCATCACAATGTCCGTTTCATCCTTACGTTATCTCTGTATGTAACTAACAATGTCATGTTATTAATTATATTATTGTTAATGTTTCTTCAAGTTGTGGAGGTCCCGCTTAAGAACCTGTCCAGTTTGGGGTTCCACAGTACTACCAGTAATGTACCACTAGTATGTTTGGTGCAGAATGAGTGTGGTGGCTTCTTTCATAGATTAATGCACATTACAGTCAAAAACATGCTAAAAAAAGACCAAGAAAAAACATGACAAAACATTGCAAACCTTAGCTGCAAGATGACAGTGTTTTTCTTCTTTTCCTCTTTAATGTACTACTGCATATTGTCCTATATGGTAATGCCATGTCCAGGTGTGTACTGGTAGACAGACTGCATTCTCCTGCAGTAAATGCTGACTGGATGAAAAACAAGGACACAGGCCGGAAATCAGATGCCATCGCTGCCCTATTTTATCTGTTAACCTACATAGACACACTACCACCACCAGTACCACCGGGACAGGCAAAAGAGCAATTTCCTCAACATGTCCTCAAATAGACACTTAGAAGATAATTCTAGTTTCCAGGCTACACCAACCCTCCAGAGAGCATGTTTCGGAAGACACTCACTGAAATGGACAACTAGATGAAAGGATTTCTTAATTAAATTTAAGATTATTTTTTCATTGTATTTAATCTTCAGTCTGTATCCCAAAGATATTGTAGCAAATTAAAACGATAACGATTGAACATCTGTAGCACATCACAGCTGGTGATCATTTCACTTCATCTCACTGTCTTACTGCAATCACACATTCATTTACTTGTGTATCACACTGAATGACCCAAATTATACAGATTATGTAGATTTATTTTTCTTTAATTAGGCCCAAAATCCAAAACGTCAGAGAATCATAAAAAAATGGAATTGTTTTTTAAAAAGTTCTGTGAAAATTATATACTATTAATATACTACTATAACACTATAATATAATACCTTAACACTATACTACTATAACACTAATTTATTACATTAATACTATACTACTAAAATACTATAACACTAATACTATACTACTATAACATACTACTATAATACAAAATTTATATAACAGTATAAAACTAAATATACTACTATGATACTATACTACTATAATACTATAACACTACTATTATAATACTGTAAAACTAATACTAATACACTAACACTACACTACTATAGAATTCTAATAATAAAATACTATAACACCATAATACTATACTACTATAATACTATAACACTAATACTAAAATACTGTAACACTATAATACTATAACACTAATAATAAAATACTATAATAATATAACACTACTACACTACTATATTATACTACTATAATACAATAACACTAATGCTATTATAACACAAACTATACTATAATACTACATTATAATAATATACTACTTTAATACTAAAACAATATACTGTAATACTAAAATACTATATGCATATAATACTATAACACTGTAATACTATAATTGTATGATAATCATCTTCTTCCCCTTCGGCTGCTCCCTCTTAGTGGTCGCCATGTCCAAACCATCTCAACCTAGCCTGGAAACCGGAGTACATGGAGGAAACCCACGCAAGCACGGGGAGAACATGCAAACTCCACACAGTCCCGGTTCTCGTACCTGTGCCCCAGTTCTCGTCCTGTTCCCTCGCTCTGTCTTGGTTCTGGTCTCTGTTCTCGTCTGTCTTCGCTCTGTGTCTCGGGTCTCGCCCCTCTTTCTCGCTCTGTCCTGGTTCTTGTCCCACTCCCTGTCTCGGTTCTTGCCTTGGACCTCTGTCCTGGTTCTCGTTCCTCGCTCTAGCTCTCTCCTCGTCCCTCTCACAGTCCTGGTCCTAGTCTCTGTCTCAGTTCTTGTCGTTTTTCCTCACCTGTCTCCCTCCTCATGCTTCTCTCGGTCTCTGTTCTTGTCTCGGCCCTCGCCCACTAGCCTCGGTTCTGGTCTCTAGCTCCTCGCCTTTCCCTAGGTACAGGTTCTCATCTCAGCCCTTGACCCTCCCCTCGGTACAGGTTCTCATCTCAGCCCTTGCCCCTCTGCCTCGGTTCTGGTCTTTGTTCTCATGCATCCTCCTTATACTTCTCTCAGTTCAGGTTCTCATTCCCATCTCAGTTCATGTCCTGTTCCCTCGCTTTGCCTTGGTTCTCATCTCATCCCTCACCCTGTCTCTCTCCTTGTCCTCTGCTCTCCTCGTCCCTTACCTTTCCTCCATTGGTTTTGGTCCCGGTTCTTGTCCATGTCCTTGCTCTGTCCCAGCTCTCATCCCTGTCTTTGCTCAGTCTTGGTTCTCATCCCTCTTTGCCCCTGTCTCTTGCTCTGCCTTGGTTCTCATCCTGTTCCCTCTCTCTGTCCCTGTTCTCATCCTGTTTCCTTGCTCTGTCTTGGTACAGTCATGCACGCACGGATGGGCTTTAAAGCTCCCGCCTGTGCATGAGCGCGCAGATTTCGTTGCCGTGTGTTGACTGCGCAACCTTTATAAGCCAGCAGCATGTTCTTCTTGTTGTTTGATCATTGCTTTATGTCTGGTTTGTTCTCACATCATGTTCATGTATTAACACTTCATGTTTGGTGACTTTCACTTCATGTCTAGTGTTTTCCAAGTGTTTTTCTTAGACCCGCAAGTGTGTTCGTGCATGTTTTTTTTAATCTAACCTCATGTCTATTCAAGTTTATTTTTTGTCATGATCTAGTTTGTTGGTTTCCTGGATTATCTTGATTGTCTGTTTTCTATTTTATAGACAATAAAACCCTCCTGTTTAAAATCGTCAGTCCAGCATTTGAATGCGCTTGATCATGTTCAAGTTTCCCCTGGCTGACACACATTTTATCATTATTTATTTTTGATCCCACATTGAAGCTGGGTTTGATTTTGTGTAATTTGTAAAATCCGTTTGGTTTATTGGTGATTTTAAATTGCCCATAGGAGTTAGTGTGGATGTGTGTGTGGCCCTGTGACTGAAAACCTGTCCAGAGTTTATGCCTCTTGCCTTTCACCCTTCAGAGAATTGGCATAGGCTTGAATCCAGGTTTTTCCTTCCAATAAACCACTTTGTCTTAAACATTTAGTTACTTCTGCCACCACAAAATGGTAATGAAATAATGTTTGTATTTCCGTTTACATTCACTTAAGACAAATTAGAATATTTTTACAGTTCAAGCATAACAGAAAAGACTCTACTCAGAATGTGTGTGTGTGTGTGTGTGTGTGTGTGTGTGTGTGTGTGTGTGTGTGTGTGTGTGTGTGGTATGTATTATTTGGCCAAAAATGTATGGAGTCTCAGCTCACCCACAACTGTATTTATAGTTCTGTCACGCCCTCCTGTGTGATTAGCATGCAGCTGAGTCATGTCGTGTGCTGATTTGCACGCTTTATAATCCGGCAGTTTTCTCCTAGAGTATGTTGGATCATTTCCCTTTTTGCCCTTTTTCCCCTTGGTTTTGTTTTATCAAGTGCTTGCTCAAGTTTTGAGGTTGCGATCTTGTCTCGTCAGGTTTTTCTAGAGATTTTGGTTTTAAATCTTATTCTTGTTTTTTTTTTTTTATTTTTTTAATTTTTATTTTCTTTATTAAATAAAATGGACTATTCAAACCCGCGTCTGCGTCGAGGAGCGTCTGCCTGGTCCAGAGGTGGTCAAGGGGCCTTGTTCTGGTCTGGAGGTGGTCGAGGGGCCTCGTTCTGTTCCTGTCGAGGAGGCCTGAGGGCCTCGTTTTGTTCCTGAGGAGGCCTGGGGGCTTCGTTCTGATCCTGTCGAGGAGGTCTGGGGGCCTCGTTCTGTTCCTGTCGAGGAGGCCTGGGAGTCTCATTCTGTTCCTGTTACGGAGGCTAGGAAGCCTTGTTCTGTTCCTGTCACGGAAGCTTGGAAGCCTCGCCTCGATCCTACCCTTTCAGAGTATTGGATCATTCATGGACTTGGACCTCCATTATCCCTTCTATGTTTATCTGGCTGAGTACTGTTTTTTCTTTTTTTTTTTTTCCCCCTCTTACGTGTTTGTGTAATTTTAGTTTTGCTTATAGCCTCAGCCTTTTTCTTTTTTGGTTCAGTGATTGTGTTGTCTTGTCCCTTTTCCCTCTCTCGCCTCGTTCATGTTCCGCTCTCTCGTTCATGTTCTCTTGGTTCCACTCTTTTGTTCATGTTCCCCTCTCTCGTTCAGGTTCTCTTGGTTCCCCTCTCTCGTTCAGGTTCCCCTCTCTCGTTCAGGTTCTCTTGGTTCCCCTCTCTCGTTCATGTTCAGTTTTCTCGTTCATGTTCTCCTCTCTCGTTCATGTACCGTTTTCTTGGTTCCCCTCTCTCATTCATGTTCAGTTTTCTCGTTCATGTTCTCTCGGTTCGACTCTCTTACCTCGTTCATGTTCTCTCAGTTCCCTCTCTCGCCTCCTTCCTGTTCTCCTTTCAGTACCCTCTCTCGCCTCATTCATGTTCTCCTCCCGGTTCCCTCTCTCGCCTCCTTCATGTTCTCCTCTCGGTTCCCTGTCTTCGTTCCCTCTCCTCATACTGGTTCTCGTCTCGGTTTCCCCCTCTCTCGTCTCGTTCTGGTTCTCGTCTCAGGTTCCCCCTCTCTCGTCTCATTCTGGTTCTCGTCTCGGTCCCCTCTTGTCTCGGTTCCCGTTCTGGTGCTCGTCACCTCCCTCGTCCCTGGCCTCGCTTTGGTTCTCGTCTAGGTTCCCTCTCTCATCCTCTTTCTCTCTCTCACCTCGTTCTGCTCCTTGTTTCAGGTTCCCCCTCTCTCGTCCCCTTTCTCTTTCTTGCCTCGTTTCCCCCTCTCTCGTCTTGTTCTGGTTCTTGCCTCGGTCCTCTCTCGTTCATTCTGCTTCTCGCCTCGGTCCCCTCTCTCGTCTCGTTCTGGTTCTCGCCTCGGTCCCCTCTCTCGTCTCGTTCTGGTTCTTGCCTCGGTCCCCTCTCTTGTCTCCTTCTGTTTCCCTTTCCTTGTTCCCTCCCAGGTTCCCTTTCCTCGTTCCTTCTCAGGTTCCCTTTCCTCGTTTCATTTCCATGAAAGTACTCCAAGTTATCCAGTTGCTAAGCCATGTGGGAAGTATTGTTTGTATCAGACTTTACTAAGAAAGATCTTTGCTAGTTTTATTGTTCTTGGATGTTTGCCTGGTTACTGGATTTGGATTTGACCTGTATTTTGCCTACTGTTTTGGATTTGTCTGCTGATGCCTCTGCCTGCCTGGCCTTTGTAAATAAACTCTGGATTGTTCAACTACTGATTCTACGCGTCATGGATCCAGCAAACACCACACCAATACATACGCCAAGAACTATGCCATGAACAATGCCAAAACCATGCCAAGAATCAGGAAGGAAAGTTAATGAAAAGTAAGCAAAAGAAACCTATGGTATATGTAGGATGTGAATTGTAACTTAGTAGTAATTAGTAATTATGTGAAATGTGTCACTCAGAAATGTGCCAGCCAGATGAGATGAGGCTAATTCCGTTTATGCTCAGTGTGCCGTTACACAGTCTGATCAAGATTTATTTTTGCTCTGCATATATAATGCATATAGAATAAATATATAAAGATATATATATTTGAGCTATTTATTACCGTTGCGGTTACAGTTCGACATTTAGCAGACGCTCTTGTCCAGAGTGACCTACAAACTGTGCTTACAGTTACAACCTAGAACATTTCACTACTGATAGAGATACAATCACAGTGTAACAACCATAAACAGTTGAACAAGAAGGATATTTTAAAGTGTGTTTGTGTGAAGAGCAATAGTTTAAAGGTATTGAGAAAACAGGTTTGTCTTCAGACGTCTCTTGAAGACAGCCAGTGACTCTGCTGTTCTGAGATTAATGGGAAGTTCATGCAGTGCTGGTGGATCTGAGGGAGCGAGATCCTATGCGCGGAGAGATTAGTGTTTGGAGGTAGGGTGGAGCAGTGTTGTTCCTGGCTTTGTTGGCGAGTATCAGTGTTTTGAACCTGATGTGTGCAGCTACTAGAAGCAAGTGGAGGGTGCGCAGTGATGTGGTGTGGGAAAACTTAGGTAGATTGTAAACGACAGGTGTAGCTGAATTCTGGCTCATCTGTAGCGGGCGGATCACACTCTAGTACTTTAGTCTGGAATAAAATATCTGTTATGAGGCTTGTCAGTTAGATGAGTGTGTATATGCAGACGACATAAGCAGTTTGTTGTCTGAAGTAAAGTAACGTATGCCGCGGCAAACAAAAAATAAAATAAAAGCAGAATCAGTCGATTCCAATAATTATTATTTACAGACCACCAGGACCATACTCTAAATTTCTTGGTGAATTTTCAGATTTCGTATCGAACCTGGTGGTCTCTGTGGATAGAGCACTAATTTAATTTTTTATTTTATTTTAATATCCTTTTCGAAAATACTGGCGACCCGCTAAGGATGGCATTTTTATCTATACTCGACTCAGTGGGAGTCAATCAGTGAGTTATATGACCCACACATAAAGCAGGTCACCCATTAGATTTGATATTATCCTTCGGTATAAATGTTGAGAACGTAAAGATATTCCTACAGTGTGAAATAATCTCTGATCACTGTCTCTTTTCGTATAAAATATCCCTTAGTCAGAATGTACATGTAACCCCACGTTATCGCATTAAACGTACATTTACACCTATGACCCCCCAAAATTGTATTAATCTTCTCCCAATTTATCAACCAGAATTGGATCACCCTTAAATCCAATGGAACTCGACCACGCAATGGATTACATAGAATCTACTCTGTGTTATACCTTAGATAGCGTAGCTCCAGCTAAAAGACAATTAGTTAAAGAAAAAAAGCTGGCTCCATGGTTTGATGATCATACACGTTCTCTAAAACAGAGGGCCAGAAAAATAGAACGAAAATGGCGGCAAACAAAATTATTAGTATTTCATACTACATACAAGGAGAGCCTCCTGGCTTATAAGAAAGCTCTTAGTAAGGCTAGATCAGCCTTCCTCTCCTCCCTTATAGAAAATAGGGAGGAGGAGGTTTCTGTTTAACACTGTAGCTAAATTAACTAGGAATAGGACTACCACTGACATCTCCACAGCTGCATCATGCAGTAGTGAGGACTTGGATTAGGCAGACAATTCAGACTGCTAAGATAGATCCATTAACTAGCTCTGATGATTTAGAATGTGCTGCGCTCTTAGAGAATTTTTGTCCCATAGAAAAGTCCCATGAATTAATTTCACTCATCTCTTGTATATTGGATCCAGTACCAACCCAATTCTTTAACCAAGTGGTTACGTCTGCAACAGAACCGCTACTGACAATAATTAACACTTCACTCAGCAGTGGGAATGTCCCTAAACCATTTAAATTAGCAGTGATTAAACCACTAATCAAGAAACCAGACCTCGACCCTAGTAAGGTGTCAAAGTACAGGCCGATATTGAATCTTCCTTTTTATTTGAAAAATCTTATAAAAAGTAGTAGCACAGCAACTATGTGCGTATATACAGCAAAATAGCATTTATGATCATCAGAATTTAGGCCTTATCACAGCACTGAGGTGGTACTTGTTAAGGTAGTAAATGATCTACTATTGACCTCTGATTGCGTCACTCTCCTAGTTCTATTGGATCTTAGTGCAGCCTTCAACACTATAGATAATAACATTCTCCTAAATAAATTGGAGAATCACTCTAGAACTTGATCCGTAAACACAATATTAGATTCCACTGTTACAAACAGCTGTACATTTCAGCTCGACCAGATGTCAGTTAGATAAACTGGAATTATGTGTTAATGACATTAGAAACTGGATGTTAAGCAATTTCCGGCTGCTAAATCCAATAAAAACAGACCGCAGGTAGCCAGAGATAAGTTTTCTGATCTCACTTTAACATTAGATGGTCTGTCTGCAGCATTGTTAAGTCCCCGTCGGTGTGTGTGTGTGTGTGTGTGTGTGTGTGTGTGTGTGTGTGTGTGTGTGTGTGTGTGTGTGTGTGTGTGTGTG
>JAOTRA010085337.1:0-12450 GCA_026260255.1 Pseudolaguvia tuberculata | reverse complement strand
ACACCCTGGACGGGTCGCCAGTCCATCTCAGGGCAACACATAGACAAACAACCATTCACATACACATTCACTCCTATAGACAATTTAGAATCACCAATCCACCTAACCTGTGTGTTTCTGGACTGTGGGAAGAAACCGGAGCTCCCGGAGGAAACCCACACAAGCACGGGGAGAACATGCAAACTCCTCACAGAAAGATCCCGGCTCGGGATTCGAACCCGGGACCTTCTTGTTGTGAGGCGACTGTGCTATCCAGTACTAATTAAATAGCATAAAGAATTTTATTTTTGATGCGAAGGGCAAATGTAATGATGAAGTTGTTAAAACTTGGCCTGGCCATGGGCATATTGTAGTTATATAGTTGCAAATGTCAGAAATTCCCAATTAGCAATTCACAATTTATGCTACGAAATAAATCTCTTAACAAACTTGTATCTCTTTTATAAAGTGCAGGGATGCAAGCTGTAAAGAAAATGTTACCGAAACCAAACTTAAACAAAACACAGGTAAAACACAAACTAGACTGAAATACTTCAGGGGAAGACATACACGAGCAAAGCGATATCCTTGCAAAAGCTTAATAATCCGCGACGCACACACCAGTGCCTTAAAATAATGCATCATTGCTCTGGAAACCAAATACAGAACGATGACGCTAAACAAGGGGGAGGGGCTAAGCACAGTTCCTTACATAACTTCCTCCTCTAAAGAACGCATCCTGGCGTCCCCTAGGGCAACGCAAAATAAGTAAAACAAAAAACAAAAAGAACCTGGCAAATAAAAACAACGAAACGGAGAAGGGCAGAGAAAGGCAAAGAGACCAACAAAACCTGAGCAAACCAAACCAACCAAGCAGCGAAAGAGATGGAAGCCTTGAATAGAAATATGAACTATGGGCGTGGTAAGGAAGAGACCAGAGACAGATGTGAGCAGACGACCACAAACACTGACACAAAAACAAGAAGAGCATCAACAGACTAGGACGGGAACTAAACCGGGCACAGACACACAGACAGAAGGCATAAAGAGAAAGACCAGGCCGGGGCAACGAGAGAGCGAAAGAAACAGTGAAAAATGGAGGTCCAGGACCATTTACATTATGTAAATCTAGTTCCTGTTGACCCAATGAAAAATTCAAGATTACGGTTTTAATTTTTGCACCTGCCGAAAACTTGTCCACAGTTGAGGCTGAAGGCGTGAAGACACTGAAGTCACTAAAGTCAATGAAGGCGCTGGCAAAGCAGTAGGTGCCCCAGGCGGTGCTGCCAACACCACAGACGAGGCAGAAAGCATTGAAGACGCCGCAGACAAGGCAGAAGGCGCTGAGGATGCCACAGGCAAGGCAGAAGTCACAAAGATGCCACAGACAAGGCAGAAGGCACTTAGGACGCCACAGGCAAGGCAGAAGTCACTAAAGACGCCACAGACGAGGCTTGACCATCCTGGAACCTCGCTGACTGAGAGTGGCCCACCGAATGTCTGGGTAACCCTGCTCTCCTAGTTGACCATACCTGAGGGTTCACCTCTTGAAACCTCAGGTGGGGTCGCGGCGCAGGGGTAACCTCAAACACCTCGATGGGACCACTGTAGTACTCCGCACTGATGGAATTCTCAGGAAACCTGGCCCCACACAACCTCTTAGCCTTCACCAGGTAGTGTTCCCCTACTGCGCTTGTTCCTATGGAGCGGCTGCTAGCTGGTAAGAATCTGCAGCCGCGGTTTCCAAAAACGCAGTAGAAACCGAAAGATCCTTTTAGCCAGATTATTATGCAACACAAAAGAGGAGATCGGATTCATGCCTTAAAAAATGCCTTATCGCCCTGGCAACCAAATCCAGGACAACGACGCTAAACAAGAAAGAGGGGATGACCATATCCAGTGCTGGCAGATCTTCCAAACTTCATTTAAGCTGGTATCCAAAGCAACAATGCTCAGAAAAAAATTGCAGTGATTTTATTAAGTGCTAAATATAGAAGGGATTTTTATTGTAAAAAATCAGTGCAGGGGTTAATCTAAATATTTTTAAAAATGTCTCAATCACACACACTTTTAGTAAGCACTTTATTCTAGTCAGTGTAATGTTGGATCTACAATCAATTCCATTAACAGTGTGTGTGAGGTACAGCATCCAGTTTAAAATACCAAAGATGTAAGCTGGTTTACCTGGCTACCTCTTACATCCTAAATGTTGTTGTTACATGTGCATATGTGTATTTAGTAGTCTAAGCTGCATTCCCATCACTCACAGATTAAACTGTGTGATCCTGGATATACCATTCCCAGAACACTAGTGAAATAACAACACCGTGGCCAGCAACCAATGCAAAATAAAGTATAGAATGATCGAACAATCCTGGATGCTGGAAACTCATCAAAACAAAAGAAAGTTATCTGATGATGCAACCAACTAATATGTTCTTACATCTGAATGTTAAAATATATTCTTTAGAAGAAAAACAAGTAGTGAAACTGTCCATTTTTAGAGAAATAAACAAACGGAGAACAAAAAAATGAATACAATAGCTTACTGAATGGTTACTTAAATGTGAAAATGATGTCAATCATACTTCTTGTATCTCTGTTGCCATATCACATTAAACAGCATATTACCACTGTTAGTAAAACGAAGGAAAAAGGAAGAAGAATGCGTTTCACCCAAAATGATTTCAAAGACTTGTTAACTGAGAATTCTAATGTTCTGGCACCTCTTGTTAACCTAACATCTTACTAAAGTACCTTGTTTTTTGACACACATCTGTAGCACACTGTAGCAGATTGTTAAGACACAGCAGATATGCAGTGCAGCATTCATAATACCATCACTAACTGGCAAGATCAATTGTTAATAAGCTCACCACATAATTGTCATGATTGAATAGACATAAGATAATCATTATTATTAGTGTGAATTATATAAGTAAGAATATTAGAAATGGCTAAAAATAGGCTGAGATGGACTGGCGACCCGTCCAGAGTGTACCCCTGCCTCTCACCCTATGTGTGATAGGCGCCTGAAGACCCCCTGTGACCATGAATTAAGGAAAAGGGGTAAGATGAATGAATGATAAAAATAGATGAAATCTTAAAAAAAAATTGTCAGCTTGGAAACACAGACTCTGTTAGACTTATAGGAGTTTGACATGTTTTCACTTGCATGTCTTTCTCCATGTTCTCCATTTATGTGCCAGTGTTTACAACTATTCTAGGTTAACTACTAGGAGGATTTACTGTGCTAAACTGGTAACTGTGGGTCAGGTTCTCTATAGTGAACTGGCATCCAGTAAGTTCTTATAGCATACACTGTGACCCTGTCCAGTGCTTACTTGAGATGAACAAATGAACTTTCTGTCTTATTTACAAGTTTGTAAGTATGAGATGTTTAGTATGGCTATATCCTCAGTTTGCAAAGTTCAAAGATGATCTATTATTACTTTTGCCAATATTTTAATGTATGTATATGATGTACACATCTCATAAGGCCACAGAAAATGTGCAAATGTCTCACACCTGCTTTACTGTTTAGAAGATCTACATTCTTTAATAAGAAACCCTGTAATTAGACCCACTGAGTATCTGAAACTGTTTTACACTAAAAGAAAAGAAAATTTTAATAAAAGAATTTTATCCATCCAAACAGTTAGTTTTAAGTATAGCAATACGAATTTTACAAGAATATATGTTTACCTTCCTTTAGTTTTCTTTATTGTGTTGTTAGTAGCAAAAACAATAGTATAGACTTCAGGTATTGTTTTCTTAAAGAACACATGAAAAAAGCAAGCAGTTTATTATTGTTTATATCCATCCTATCTTCTTTTCGGTCTGTGTGTTAATTTAAAAATTGTGACATCGCGGGGGGGGGGGGGCAGGATCGGGAATGAGAAGCGCACCCACACGCAGGATTGGCGTGTCGATTTTCTTCATTTTATTCAAACAAAGACAAAAGACAACAAGCAAAAGCAAACGAAAATAAGAAAAATATTTAAACTAAAGTAAATACCGAAACAGGAAAAAAAAGGCAGGAACGAGGCGAAACGGGAACGAGACGTGAACATGGGCTTGAACTTGAACTTGGCATGAATAACATACATTTAGTAACACGCAAAAATGATCCAACGGCCCTAAGGGGAAAAACACCGGCTTATAATGCCGGTGAATCAGCGCTAAACGAGACTCAGCTGCGCGCGCGCTCAGACACACGAGCGCGCTCAAGCGCAGCCAAGCCCGTGCGCGCGCCGCTGCACACCGGCAGCGCGCTGGAGATGCTCAACTGAGAGGAGGACGTGACAAAAATCACACCTGTCCAGGGTGACCTTAATAGTGTATGTAACTTCACAGTGCCCTACACAAAGATGGTATCATAAGCATGTTGCCTGATATGAAAGCAAGAAAACAAACAACAAGAACTTCTTTTTCCCCCTGGCTCCCTCTCACCCCTACACACACAGCCGCCAACATCACTCTAGGCATGAATCTGCTCACCCAGCCGTCTTATCAGAGTGAGTCTATTATCTTTTCAATGCTCTATTTTCTTTTAGAAAATCCATATGCACTATAAACATAAAAACATACAAAAAACAGACACACAATCACACATGCTCAAACTGACACATGCAGGTAAACAAGACATTAATATGCAGAATACATGGAGCAGTTAATCATTTTGTCACTCAAGCACATTGTCTTGGATGTGTTAATTTTCATAAAACAAACATCACAGCAGGTTCACCCTGAGACAGCATTTGCGAGCAGGATTGAGCAAGAGGACTGACAATAAAATGCCAACCCCTCAAAAGGTCAGATATGAATGTGGAGAGCTAGCGGTTATGTAAAACCATTACTTTCAATAGTTTGATGCATTATTGCTAAAAGGGCAAATCGGACTAATAAGAAAGATGATAGCTTTGCTGTGAGACATAAAACAGATTCATGTCAACACAGAACTAACCTATTTACCTATTTAAGGAAAACATGAGCTCCCTCCCCCGTAAACCCCGGATTCGGGAATAAGCGGGTAAGAAGATGAATGAATGAATGAATGAATGAATGAATGAGCTCCCACTACAGTCCCTGACAAAAGTCTTGTCATTTGTTTACAAATTGATCTGAAATTCAGCTGAAATATATTACAAGAAATGGCTCATTTTAATCCCAACAGCTGTTGTAATAATGTTTCAGTGCAAAACGAAACAAAAAAAAGTATTCTAATATTCACAGCTTGGTAAAACCCACTGAGATAATTTTTGCAAAAGGCATAAGTGTTTGCAATACATATGACTAATAATGGATTAATTAGGTCTCAGGTGTGTATTAGAAGAACCCCAATACACTAGACTTTCACATCAACTGCAACTGCAACTATACCTCTGCAAACCCGCCTAAGAGTCACGCTGAGACTAAAGTGTTGATTATAAGGAGGCTGAAGACCAGATCCACTGCTGATGTGGCAGACACCTTCAATGTGTCTCAGCATCAAGTACAGATGATGAAAAAAAGATTTGAAAAGACCGGAGACGTTTTTGACAAGCCCAAGTCAGGCAAGACAACTGCTTGAGAGTTTGTTGGCATGAAAATCCAAGGCCAGCCCATTTTCCACTGCAGCAGATCTCCACAAGTCCCTGGATCAAACAGAACAGTTTGTCGGACTCTGTCTCAAAATGGCCTCCATGGTCGAAACAGTGCCCAGAAGCCAGCACTAAACAAAAGACAATTGAAAAACCATGTAGCATTTGCCAAGGCCCACAGCCTGCTAAAACGATGGATGTTGTGAGGCAGAAGGTCGGTTTTTCAGATGAATCTTCTGTTGAATTACACCACAGTCGGCGCAAGTGTTGCAGGAGACCTACTGGAGCCCGCATGAATCAAAGATTCACCAAGAAAACAGTGAAGTTTGGTGGCGGAAAAATCAAGGTCTTGGGTTACATTCAGAATGGGGGTGTGCGAGAGAGAGATCTTCAGGGCGGAAGGCAGCATCAATAGTCTAAAATACCAAGAAATCTTAGCTACCTCTTACATTCCCAACCATAAAAGAGGCCAATTTCTACAGCAGGATGGTGCTCCATTGCACATTTCCATCTCCACATCAAAGTTCCTCAAGGCGAAGAAGATCAAGATGCTCCAGGATTGGCCAGTCCAGTCACCAGACATGAACATCAGTGAGCATATGTGGGGTAGGATGAAAGCATGGAAGCATGGAAGATGAAACCAAAGAATATTGATGAACTCTGGGAGGCATGCAAGACTGCTTTCTTTGATATTCCTGATGACTTCATCAATAAGTTATATGAATCCTTGCCAATCCGCATGAATGCAGTCTTTCAAGCTCATGGAAGTCATACAAGATATGAAATTTGGATCTCACAGCACCACTATTTAATTTGATGACATATTTTTGTATTTACAGTAAATTTGTTCAATTTCTGTATTGAAACATTTTCTTGCCAAAATGTGACCTTTTTGTCTTGATCAGTGCATTAAACATTAGGAGGGTTTTAGCTTTTCATATGAGCTATTTCTAACACCATTTGATTAACTAAAAGTCAGGTTAATAGCAGGTGTTTCTACAAAATAGATAAGCGACAAGAGTTTTGTCAGGGAATGTATACTCACTTGAGTATATAGTATCCCTTTCAGGCATCTGCAAAAATAGGTGGTCACCAACAAATGCAGGTGCTCCAATACCTTAGAAATTACTACCATATGTAATGTATACAGATAGCAAATGTAGTATATTCAAAGTCAGATTAGGCCAGGACTCACCTTTCTGAAGGTTGTCCCCTATAAAAGTAATATGATTAAAAACATGCTGATGCTGTGTAGTAGAGAGTTTCCCCCATTCTTGGCTCACTGTGCTTTGGTACAATCATAGACTGGTTCACGCAAGTTTGGGTGTGAATGTTATTTTATTGATTTAAACACGACATAAAGTGATTTAATGCAACTGCTTTGATAAGTCAGCTATGTTTGCAGTAATAATGTTTGCTGCTTGTCTGTAATGGCTCTGTACCACTTCCTGGTCTGACCACAACAGTGTGAACAGTTTCTTCATTGGATACAATAAAAAGGCTCTTACAAAGAGGCCACACTATGTCAAAAATTGCACAGGGACAAATCAATTTACTGTTTGTGATTTATCATGTTGCGTTGTTCAACATTCATTTATCAAGAGTTGTTGCATCTTTTCATGCTGCACTGCTCATGGTTGGTGTAAACAAAGCCATAGAACAGGGTAAAACACCTGTGTGTGAAATGACACAGTATATGGTACTATAAAGATTTATTCATCCTCTTTAGTTATCTCCAAAACAGATTGCTGCTTGCTTTTCTCATGTTCTTAAAATTTTCATTTCATAAACCTCTAGTCAGAGCACTCAAAATGCTGCTGCTAACATGGTTCATAACCTCTTCAAAATTTCTCATATTGAGGTTACTCAAATGATTCAGTGTTGTATCAAGAGTCAAACTCACCATGCTTTTCTTGTATTCCAGCCAATAAAGCACTTTACACTGCAATATCTATTCACTCTGGTTAACAGCTGCATTCATGGAAAGTTCTGCATATATGAGATCTGGGCAATTTATTAAAGTAGACTTTTGAGATCTTTTAGTGTTAATAGGATTTAGTAATTTTTTTATTTGGGTACAAATAAGTTTTGGTATATGTCTGCCTGGGGTTCAAATACTTGTAAAAGTGTCAATTCTAAACCAATGTAATCAGAATGCAAAACACCATATAAACATGCAGAAATTACAATTCATAATGAAAACTGATTTGTTAGTAAACATTGGTTTTTATTGACAAAACATTCTCATTTTTGATGAAATTTCTCTGAGTGCATACATTTGTCAAACCTTTATATTTTTGGCCGAATGACACTGTGGCTATCGTTTTATAATTTTTTATTGTGTTTCTTTGCTACAGAGGAATTGGTACTTCCAATGCCAAAAAGAAAAACTCCAACAATGACTCAGTTATGGCAAAGCGGTGGCATAGTAGTTAGCATGGTCAGCTCACAACCACTAGGTCCCGTGTTCGATTCCCGGGCTGGTGATCTTTCTATGTGGACTATGTTTTTCCTGCGCTTGCGTGGGTTTCCTCCAGGTACTCCGGTTTCCACCCACAGTCAAAAAACTCACATTCAGGTTTATTGGTGATTCTAAATTGCCCATAGGAGTCTATGTGTGTGAGTGGTTTTTCATCTATGTGTGCCCAGCAATGAACTGGCAACCTGTCTAAGGTGTACCCCGGCCTCTCACCCTATCTGCACTAGGATAGACTGTAGCAGGCCCCAGTGACCCCGAAGTAGGGAATAAGTGGTTAAGAAGATGAATGAATGAATGAATGAATGAATGTCTGTTATTTAAAAAAATCTGGTTTTGGAACTGTGTTGACAGGTTATAAAGAATCCCAAACTAATGATTTAATCAGACAAAGACAACAGTTAAACCAGTGAAAGAGATGTGGATGTACAGAGGTCACTGATAATTTAATCCCACAGGAGTTACAATTGCACCGAAGTTAATACTGAACAAGTTAACGCTGATTATGGCAGCTTGTGGTGAAAGCTGTCCATTGGAAAAAACATGGAAGTTAAAGGTGAAGTTAAAAGTTAGAGCAGTTGCAAGCCTTTAGACATTTGTTGATAAATCTGTTTTTTATATCACATGAGAGTGAGATATGGCACCAGGATGCACTATGGGAATTACGTTTGGAAAATCAGTTTACAGAGGCCTTGGGTAATGTTCTCCAGAAAACGATTGTTATGAAAACATAGTATTGTGTTAGTGTTAGTATTGGTCATTAATAGTCATTAAAAACTGGTAGACAAAAATCAAAATGTTTTGAGGACATGGCAAAAAACTTCAATCCAACTTTTCCAACTGCCAATCCATGCACATCTGTTGGATGTGCTGGACAAACATGCGCAATCCATGGGGGATCCACCACAAAAAATACAGGATTTAAAGGATCTTATGCTAACAACTTGGTGCCATATCCAACAGTTCACCTTTAGAGTTACAGTATGAGGAGGCCAACCTTCCATATCTCAGAGCTGTTCTGGTGACTTTGTTGTCATACTGCAAGGTACATGTACAGAGAAAATGGAATGCAGTTAGCGTCTAACAAGAAGTGCATATATGTACAATATGTAGCAGTATAATAAATAAGCATATATTCATAATATTTATAGAGGTTCAATTAATTTTACTAATGAGAGTGAATAATATACAGAAGGTGCAGAAGTATGTAACATATGCTATATAAAATGACAATGGATAAATACTATGTTTACAATGTGTTTATATGATACAGTATACACAGAATAAATATGGATAAATTATACAGAAGTGTAATTATAGATAGTTATGGATGATTAAAAAGGTGTGTAATGATAAAGTAGTGCAAGTACAGTAAGTGGCAGTGCAATAGTGATTAATAACTGTAGAATCGCGAAACAACCACAGGATAAAGGCTCTTTTTCAGTCTGTTTGTGAAGGTATGCAGCATTGGGAGCGTCTGCCCAATGGGAGAAGTGGGAACAGTCCATGGTTGGGGTGAGAAGGGTCTTTGATTAAGCCCTTTGTAGTCAGCATTTTTTATAAAATGTTCTCCAGGGTGGGTAACAAGTTTAGCTGCTGTACCATGCTGAGATGCAGTTAGTGAGGATGCTCTTAATGGTATAGTGGTAAAATTCTTCAGTATCCTGTAGCTTATATGGGGCTTAGAAAATATAGGAAGAGAAACATTTACAGTAGCCAAAGCCATAGAAAAACAATGAAGTATTTGTTTCTGTATTTTGACCTGTTTCTGTATCACACCTGTTGTTTTTCGGTTAGCAACCAAGTAATGATTCCATTATAGATTGAGAGAAACAATAGCAGATCATGCCATGAGATGGACTGGCGACCCGTCCAGGGTGTACCCCCCGCCTCTCGCCCTATGTGTGTGCTGGGATAGGCGCAGCTGACCCCCGTGACCCCGGATTCGGGAATAGGCGGGTAAGAAGATGAATTAATGAATGAATGAATGAATGAATAGCAGATCAGCTGTTTTATTAGCTAGTAGTATTTGGGGTAATCGGTTTCAGGATTTGCATCTATGATTTTTCAGGCTATACTACAACTGGCAACTTCATTAATTTTATTATTGTGTACTTTATCAGATGTCATTTCAAAGAGTCTAAAATCAATGTTTAACACTACAACAAATTTTAAATGCACTTTTCTGCTATCATCCCTAAAGACATCACATGTTTGTAATGAACAAATAATCTAGTGTATCTAGTTAATGTCCCAATTTCCAGGATTGGGACAAAAATAAGAACATTTTTCTTCTCTGGAGCTGGAACAGATTAAATTATACTGACAGGTATCTGTTGAATGCATCTCATAACTATTTTAAACAGCAACCATTGCAACCTGCACTAACTCATTTGCTAAATTTTGTCAGGGAGAGCTATAGACTTTTAACTAGTTATTTCACGTCGAAAGGAATGAACACTGCGTTGTATCAGTGTCAGCTGCTCTGCTTACTGCTATATAGTGCAAATAATGTGGGCAATATTGGATGTGTTCATGCAGTGTGAAGGCAGTCATTAAGAAGTGATCATGGGCCAAACTGCACAAATGCAGACAATGCACATTAGGACAAAACAGATACCTTTAATAAAATGATAGCAAGGTGAATCAAGGTTCAACAAAGGTGCAATGAACATAAGGCTACGAGAGTATTTTTATAATAAATTTAAACCTAATGTCACATTAATACTTGCATAATCAATAATTTTTTTAATTAAAGAATAGGACAAGGTGTGGTCTATTTATCAACCTTAGACATAAATGCTTCCTAGAAGCTTTTACTTTATAATAATTGCTCTCTATAACTGCTATCTATCTATCTATCTATCTATCTATCTATCTATATATATAGATAGATGTGTGTGTGTGTGTGTGTCAGTGCTGTAAAAATATTTAACCTGACTGTAATGTGGCAGGCGGCGCGGTGGCGTAGTGGATAGCGCAGTCGCCTCACAGCAAGAAGGTTCCGGGTTCGAATCCAGGGCTGGGATCTTTCTGTGCGGAGTTTGCATGTTCTCCCCGTGCTTGCATGGGTTTCCTCCGTGTGCTCCGGTTACCTCTCACAGTCCAAGAACATGCAGATTAGATGGACTGGGGATTCTAAATTATCCATAGGAGTGAATGTTTGTTTGTCTATGTGTTGCCCTGAGATGGACTGGTGACCCGTTCAGGGTGTACCCCCGCCTCTTGCCCTATGTGTGCTGGGATAAGCACAGCAGACCCCTGTGACCCTGGATTCGGGATTAAGCGGGTAAGAAGATGAATGAATGAATGAATGTAATGTGGCAGTTACGATTCCATGGATGCAAAAACTTGCTTTTAATGAAGTCCTTACAAATGAAAACAAACTCGAGAGAATACCAGAACATGGTAATAAGTCTGCAAACGTAATCCAGGCAAAATCAGAACAAGGAACAATACTATATTTACGAATGCGCAAATATACACTTCAAAGAAAATATAACCAGAACTAAACACACAAATACAAATCTAAGCACACAAAGGTAGAGAGGCAGGTGTACACCCTGGATAAGTCCCCAGTCCATCGTAGGGCACACACAGAGGAACAAGCACTCACACACATATTCACTCCTATGGACAATTTAGAATCATCAATCAAACTACTGTAGATATTTGTTGGACTATAGTAGGAAACCAGAGTACCGGTAGAAAACCCACGCAAGCACAGGGAGAACGTGCAAACTCCACACAGAATGATTCCTGGCCCAGGAATCGAACCCTGGACCTTCTTGTGAGGCAACTGTGCTAATAGTTATATATCAGGAAAAAATGACTATCTTTCTGATAATTAAGTGATATGCCTTTCTTAAAGATTGACAAACAGTCTTGGATGCATTGTGTTTAAGTCAGTGTATTATATATCCATTATATTCATCTTAAGCACGTCGCACACACGAACAAACACGCAAGCTTTGAATCTCATAGCTCTAGAAATCTCTGGCAGCATGATACCATTTGGAATGTAATATATTATTTACATTTTAACAAATATTTGTTCTTTTTTTTTAACAGTGGCCACAGAGTCTGTAGTTATGTAATAAATTCAACCTGGATGCCTGGTGTGAATTCCAATCTTTCTTCATGTTTGCCACATTTCAATGTTTCAGATCATCAAACAAATGGAAATTTTAGTCAAAGATAACATGAGGAAACCCCCCAATAAACTGTTTTTATATAAAGGATTTTATTATTAAGGGACAACAAAATCCAAAACTACATGGCTCTGTGTCAGAAACTGTTTCCCCCCTGCTAAAACATAACTTAACTGTGGTGTATCACATTCATTCATTCATTCATCTTCTTACCCGCTTATTCCCGAATCCAGGGTCACGGGGGTCTGCTGCGCCTATCCCA
>JAOTRA010085310.1:0-12454 GCA_026260255.1 Pseudolaguvia tuberculata | reverse complement strand
ACCAGTCAATCTACGCTCCTACTCTCACCTATGGTCATGAGCTTTGGGTCATGACCGAAAGGATAAGATCCCGGATAAAGTCGGCTGAAATGAGTTTCCTCCGCAGGGTGGCTGGGCGCTCCCTTAGAGATAGGGTGAGGAGCTCGGTCGTCCGGTAGGAGCTCAGAGTAGAGCCACGGCTCCTCCACATCGAGAGAAGCCAGCTGAGGTGGTTCGGGCATCTGTCACGGATGCCTCCCGGATGCCTCCCAGGAGAGGGGTTTCGAGCATGTCCCACCGGGAGGAGTCCGAGAGGAAAATCCAGGATTCGCTGGAGGGACTTTGTCTGTCGGCTGGCATGGGATCGCATCGGTGTTCTCCCGGAAGATCTGGAGGAAGTGTCTGGGGAGAGGGATGTCTGGGCATCCCTGTTTGGACTGCTGTCCCGTGACCCGGTCCTGGATAAGCGGTTAGATGATGTGTGAAGCTTTCAATTTGCAGTCCAACATGTTAACCAATAGGCTACCGTTTCCCCACTTAAATAAAGATCAGAATATTAGAAGAAATGAGCAAAGCGCTACCTTAAATTTGCTAACAATACTTCAAATTAAAACACTACACCATTCCTCAGTGCATAATCACAAACTAAAACAGACAAGCTTGTATGGCTGCTAGAATAGAAAGTTTGTCAGGTATATATTAACTGATTTTTTTTATTTCCTCTAATAAGCTTGCGGTATGCAATGACAAAAGCAGCAGCATATTATCTCTAAGGATAAGCAATGCTTTAGAAGTAAAAACAGCTCCCACAGATGTGCATTCGATTATACAGAATGAAATTTTTGCAGATACTGACAAAAAAGCTGGTCACACACTGAAAACAATTTGGAGTAAGATTTACTTGAAAAAAGCTTGGAAATGATTTTCACTCTAAAAAGGTTAGTAAATTTACAAAAACTTGCCAAGTAAAAGCCTGTTCATAATAAGTTAAATTTACTTGGGAATTCCTAGGAAATTTTTCTGACTCTTTGTTTGTAAATTTTACTTAAGTAATGCTTATAAATATATTATGATTTATTGCATTTTTTTGTTTACTGAAAAAAACTGATTAAAATGAATGGAGACATTAGCACAGTCGCTTCACAACAAGAAGGTCCTGGGTTTGATTCCCGGCTTGGGGATCTTTCTGTGCAGATTTTGCATGTTTTCAGCGCTTGCATGGGTTTCATTTGGGTTCTCTGGTTTCCTCCAACCGTCCAAAAACATGCACGTTAGGTTAATTTGGTAAGTCAAAATTTCCCATAGGCATGAATGTGTGTGTGAATGGTCATTTGTTGATGTGAGCCCTGTGATGGACTGGGGAACTGTCGCCCTATGTGCACTTGAATAGGCGCCTGCAGACCCCAGTAAGCGTAGATGTCAAACAAAATGGCCAACTAGCAGACTTGCATTAGTAGCTTTCTATTCAAAGAGCCAACTTTTGGAGAAAATTTTAAAGCAACCAGTGTTTCTCAGTTTTGGGGGATATGATGTGGATTAATGGCGGATTAGAGGCTTTATTAATGTTAATGCCCCACCCATCTCGGGGATCGGGCTCAGCATCGGGTATCATTCCGGGTTCGTAAATATGACTTCTGATGTCCAATGTCTAATAAATTAGATAATTTAGCACATGAGGGCACAATTATTTATTCTCACAGATGAATAAACACGCACCATTGAATTATATGCCATTCGCCCCGCTTGCATCTGGCAAAGTTAAGTTCACTGTACATTAAACTTTACATGTAAAATACAACAGAATAGTTTTCGACACAGACAGATGTTTGTGCAAATTGGTACTTTAGCAAACTCAACTCTAACTATATTATTAGTTAACACGTTTAACCAGCAGGACCGCAGACAGATTAACAGATCTATACTTTCTTGCAAAAGTAAATAAATTGACTAATAAACAAATTTCATAACTTACCGTGTACAAATCACATCACGGAAAATTCTACATTGCCTTCCTCTTCCTCAGAACGCAGAGCGCATGCGCAAATTAGCTAACGTTTACTTCAGTAAACGTTACTGCATTTGTCATATACTTGCATTAGTTCAGTAGATGACAAACACGAAGTAAATGTTACTTCAGCTGTTCCATTGGGATTTACTTATGTATTTAAGCACAGTAAATGGAAACAAAACTTTAAGTAGCTTATTGGATAATACTTAATATTTTTAAGTAAAAAGACAAAATGAAACCCCTTAAATTTTTCACTTTTTTTTATTCTAGCCATTTGCTAAAATCATTTAAGTTCTTTTTTTTTACGCATTACACATTTTTGATGATTTATTAAAAAGAAAAACTGAATTATCACTTGGTCCTAACTATTCAGACCCGTAGTATCAGTATGTAGTAGAAGCACCCTGCTGTCTTAATGCAGCCTTGAGTCTTTTTGGGAAAGATGCAACAACTTCTTTTACACTTGGATTTGGGGATCCTCTGCAGTTCTGTAAATGTGGGTGGACAGCCATTTTATGTCTCTCCAGAGATGCTCAATTGGGTTTAAGTCAGGGCTCTGGCTACGCCATTTAAGAACAGTTGTTTTGAAGCTACTCCTTCATTATTTTAGGTGTGTGCTCAGGGTCATTGTCTTGTTGGAAAGTAAACTCTCGAAGGTTTTCGTCCAGGATATCCCTGTATTTGGCCACATCCATCTTTCCCTGGATTGCAAGCAGTCGTCCTGTCCCTGAAGCTGAAAAACACTCCCACAGCATGCTGCCTTGCATGCTTCACTGTTGGGACTGTCCTGGACAGGTGATGAGCAGCACCTGGTTTACTCCACATATACCAATTAGAATTAAGGCCAAAGTTTTATCTTGGTCTCATCAGAGAAGAGAATCTTATTTTTCAGCATCTTTGATACCTTCAGGTGTTTTTTTTAAGCAAACACCTTGCAGGCTTTCATGTGTCTTGCACTGAGGAAATGCTTCCGTCCCTTTGCCAAAAATCCCTGACTGGTGGAGGGCTGCAGTGATGGTTGACTTTCTACAACATTCTCCCATCACCCGACTGCATCTCTGGAGTCAGCTACAGTGATCATTTGGTTTCTTCTTTACCTCTCTTTGAATTATGGAGCCAATGTGCTCTTAGGACTATTACGTGCAGCAGAATTTTTCATGCACTGTGAGCTGTAAGTTCTTATATAAGACAGTGGTGTGGCTTTCCTAATTAAAGTCCAATCAGTATTATCAAACACAGCTGGAGTGAAATGAAGATGTAAAACCATCTTAAGGATGATCAGAAGAAATGGACAACACCTGAGTTAAATATATGAGTGTCACAGCAAAGTGTCTGAATACTTAGAATTGTGATATTTCATTTTTTCTTTTTTAATATATCAGCAAAATGTCAACAACACTTCTGTGTTTTACTGTCAATTTGGGGTGTTGTGTGTACATTAATGAGGAAAAAATTAACTTAAATGATTTAACCATATATGGCTGCAATATAACAAAGAGTGAAAAATTTAAGGGGGTCTGAATACTTTCCGTACTCACTGTTTATCCATTGGTCACAATCAGTTAAAAATGCCCCTAATTTTAACACTGTGATCAAATTAAGATCCAGGTGGGAGTAGTAAGTCATCTGGGGACTTTGAATACTTTTGTATTCTGTACAAAGAGCCAAGCTCCACCATTCTCACCACCAAGTAAGACCAGGATGACGTGGTTTCAAGCCCTAGCACTGCCAAGTGGTTCTTTTCACCACTTCCACACATGATGGATTGTATCTCAACCATTTGTGGATGTCAGCAAGATGAATGTGATCATACAACGCTCGCTGGCTGTAAATCAGTATAGTGAGTACTGCTCAAAATTCCACCATCTCTCTGTTAAGCTATCCATGCCACACAATGATCCAGTCCCCCACTTCACTTTAGACCTTTCTCACACCTACTGTTAACCTCTGGTTGATTATCGTCACATCACCATGGTGACTGGGGATACTTACACTCTGTCATAAAGACTGTTTTCTGAGGACACATGACTACAGTTGCTTACACACAAAATGGGACTAAATAATTCCTGCTATCTGTTTATTACTTGTTACGATGATTGCTCTCTGTTGAATCTGGTTCTCATCAGGTATAATCAGAGACAAACTGATTTCTTCAATCACATTTTCATAATTATAGTGACTCATTGCTCAGGGGTCCCAGCAGGAAATCAATCCCAGATCCAACACCTTAACCACTAGGCTAACATTTCCCCCTAGCAACTTGGTGGTTCTTGGGAATCCAACACATTATTCACTATGCTACCACATCCTTGAGTTGAGTTAATTTGAATATATACATTTGCAGATAAAAATCCACTAAAAATATGGAGAAGCCAAGAATGTAAATATCCACTGTTCACAATCATTCACAAAGATGGTATTCCAAAATCTAGTGAGTGAAGTCAGTTGAATATCCACTTATACTGACTGGAGATATAAAATAATATAACAAAACAGCTAAATCAAAACCTTCAGTACAGATGTGATTCATTGCATAAATGGCAAATGTCCTTAACCAGAATAGTTTACATTTACTTATTTAATGCATCTAAGCCATTACCCATTTAAGGGCCTTGCTCACTGGCCCAGTGATAACAGCTTGGTGGAGCTGGGAAGCAAACCCCAATCATTCAATTAGCATGATAAACAATAGGCTACCATTTCCACAATTTTTAACAGTACAAATGGAACAACATCCTGTAAATAACCATTACAGAGCAACACATCTCCTATATTGTTTATGCTCTTCTATTTCCTACAGTACATATAGATACAGTATACATAGTGTATGTGCGTTGATACCACACAGACCCCTGATCATTTTCACGATATGTCGCCTGACTCCCAACTACAGTTTCTCTTCATTAGCTGCCTCATTTACATGAGCACATCATTAAAATCCTTGGGAATTATTATTTTATTATTCATTTATTATTCATAACACACCAAATGCACAAACAGTGCAGTAAAACTGGGCTGTGTACACACACAATCACATTCAAAATATACACACATAGTGGGATCATATGCTAATGAGAGACACAGTTGCTTAGCGCTAGCATTGTATGCACACAATCAGGAGATAACTTTTTTAACAGCACAGCAGACAATGAAACTCACATTTTGACTTTAGCTGAAGTTGGATTTTGGGGTTGGAAGGATAATTCAAAGGCAAAAGTTTATAAAAATAAAAAAATCAAAGGTTGCCTGAAGATTTATTTTTGTAAAGAATATTTTTTAAGCTAAATATAACATAATATATAATATATACCAATATAATAATTGGTGAAATTTCCAGTAAAATTTGATGTCGGACCTGAACTGAAGTGAAGCTAGTATTGGAAAAAAAAAACCCACTACTTAAAATGTTTCTACACTTCTAGAAATTTTGTAAAATGTTATAATGTCAACAAATTTTACCTACTAGACCACCATGCAGGGTTCCTTGATGCTATACTTTTGCCTGATGTCTTCCTGTTACAGGTATGTTGGTTTGGACACTCAGCTTCAGATACTGATGATAAAAGTAGTATTATGGCTGACAGCTCATCCGCTTCTTCATGTTTGCTCGTTTGGCTGGATTGTGGCTGTAACACCTGAGCCATGACATGTCCCAGTTGGTTTTTCCCTATGTGGCCAAATTTTAACTGCTGTCCTCTTCATGATCTCACCCACTTATGGACCCTCAGGGAGACAGTGTTCCCAAAAATATACATTCTAATTCTCTGTCAACCAAATACCAGAATAAATATACAGCTCTTTTCTACAGCCTAGGGCCAGAGGGATCATCCTCCTAAAACCAATAGAGAAAAGAACCAGGAGATGGAACGGAGAGAAACATTGAGAGTATTAAAAAGTCATATTGCTGTGGTATATTTTCTGGAGAGCGAAGCGCTCTAAACTGTTCATGCTGTGTTTAATCCATAACTTTCACATAATAAATTAACCTAAGTAATAAGCAAACAAAAGAACTAAGTGAAAGTTTGGAAAAGAGTCACAGCTGAGTTACCAACACAAAGGCTCTGTTGATTTTTCAACTCAATATTTCCATAAAATGCCAGAAGGATCTTAAGAGGCTGTACAGTGGCCTTGATCCTTAGCAACACGTCCACTCATCAAAAAGCATACACATTAACACTCTCAGCATAACCCCAATGCTAATCATATGTGACCCAGGAGCTCAGGGGTGCTCCACGCACCACGGTAAATGCCATTAATTCCTGGTTTTTTTATTAAAGCCAGTAAAGACACAAAGCAGAGCCTGACAAAGGCATAGGATAATACCCATCTAAAGCAAATAAGAGGCTTTGTATTGGAGACTTTGAAAGTGGGAAAGATTAAAAGTAAATATGTCAGCTGGGTTGATTGTAATGATAGTATCTCATTATAAAATGGAAAAATGACTCACAATGACTGTGGTTTAAATTAAGACGAATGAGTATTATAGAATGAGGGACATTTGAAGTGAAACCCATAAATACATGAGAAATACAACATGAGAGATACATGTCTTTCTTACTGCTTCTGGGCGACCTTCTTTCCAAAATTTTGGAAAAAGAGAGGAGAAATATCAGCAAAGACACAGCTGGAATTACAGCTCAAACTACACTCCAGCCAATAAAGGGCCATGTGTCATGTAACATTATTTAGATCTTGTTGTGCAGATCAATAAATAAATATCATGCTGTGCCTTACCTTGACTTGCATTAGGATAGATTTAACGACCGAGTAACATCAACCTCCATCATGACGCATGTGAAACGTTTTAAAGCTTATGCATAGTGTTAAAATATTTCTTATGATTATGTAGAACAGGGTTAGGTGGTGGTTGAATAAGTATAAACTGTGCTGTTACCTCATGGTTGGTTTATTGGATACGTGCACAATTCGTTCCAGTTCGAGTGGTGGTTGGCACAAATGGCGAATCATATGATATAATGTAAACTGTATTAATGTGTTCCAGACCCACAGATTGATTGCTTATTTTATTTTTCTGCATATACGATATGGCTGATTTTGCAATGCCATACTGAGTTGACAGGTCAGAGACACAAATTCCACTTTCAAACTTCGCAACAAGTTCTTTTTTCCATTTCAATTGTCGTTCTCACTGCTTTCCTTTTAGGCTTAGTTGAATAATTTTTGGACCCATGAATGCACTATTTTTAATTTTTAATAGAAATTGCAATAATGCGTGTATGATGTGTAGTACGGAGAGAGTGACGAGACTGAGCTAAGGCAACTGCCTGGCTCAACCACGCTGTCCGAATCATGGGGCAAATGTACAAATGACAAGTTGAATGTTACTTGGACGAATAACAAGTTGTACCAGTAGAGAGGCATAAGAATGGTGCCTCATTATGTCACATATTCGAACACCTGCTGAAGGTTTCATTGTTTTATCATCTTGTAGTATGCTTGATGTCTTCATTTTTTTCTGGGGGAAAGAAAGCAGGCCATTTTCAAAAACATGGCTAACTCTGGCTAATAGTTATTCTAGAGCTGTTTCATTTTCACTTTCCTCCAGTCCAAAAGTAAACATTTTATGGGAAATATTTTCTGGCATTTCTTTTGTTTTCAAAACAACTCTCAAAGTCAAACATCTTAATGTGGGGTATGAATGTCTAATAAAACTGTATTTATCAGGGTTTACCATGTAAATATCTAAAGTTCTACCATACTTCAATCTATCTATTATCCTTAAATATCTATATTTATGACCATCCAGTCATAAATTCCATCCATCCATCCATCCATCTGTAACGGCGCCGTCAGCACAGACAAAAGGGCAGGATCCATATTGCAGTGAAGGTGATGATTTTATTAAAGTGAGGGTGCAGAATATATACAGTGAACATGTAACGGAAACAAACAAAACATGGGAACCAGACGCAGACGAAGACACGAGAATTTAAACATACAAATTATCCAAAATCGAGTCCAAAAGGCTGTACAAAGTCCAAGAGTCCAAAACCGGCAAAAACATTACCATTCGAGAAACGCCGCACATAAACAATTACCCACACCTGCGCTTGCTGTCACGTGCCCTTAAATAATACGTCATCGCCCTGACAACGTAGTTGCCTGGACGACGACGCCAAACATGTCCGTGCAGGAATGACAGCTAGCGCAGTGTGGGGGCGGGGCTTCGTCAGCCTGTCGTCATATGAGAGGCGGGGCTCCGTTCATATCCTTACACCATCCATCCATCCATCCATCCATCCATCCATCCATAACTATCTTCTTACCCAGTTATTCCCTTAATCAGGGTCACGGGGTTCGCTGGAGACTATTCCAGCATATGGGTGAGAGGCAGGGGTACACCCTGGACAGTTTGCCAGTCCATCGCAGAAACAACCACTCACACACACATTCACTCCTATGGGCAATATTCACTCACCAATCAACCTAATATTTTTAGACGATGAGAGGAAACAGACCACTATTAGTGGTTTTAACTTGCATGCAAACGTTATCAAATGTCTCATCCAAAATACTTTATTCAACTCACTACTTAAATTAGATTACTAAGATTTACTTTGTCACTTTACAAATATAACTACAATTATAACTAACTATAACTACAAATTAACGAAATACTGTTTGGCATCTATTCAGAAGTGCAAGAGTAGTAAGTGCAATATGTACAGTATGAGAGCATTAATATACACATACAGATAAGCATATATTATATATATGTGTGTTTTTAATTTATATACAAAAGGGCAAATCTAGAGATGTAATATAGACAAATATACAGATGTGCAGTAAACAGATTAAGAGTGGGGGACAGAGTTCAGTAGGGAGACAGTTCTGGGGAAGAAGCTGTTTGTAAAAATGCTGCTCTTACTCTGAAGACTTCTCAAGCGCCTTCTGGAAGGGAGGAGCTTGAAGAGATTATGGTTAGGATGGGTCCTTAAGAATGCTGCATGCCAATTCATGAACATTTAAAAAACCCACAGCAATAATATAAGACGAATCTTACTGTCTTGTATTCATCAATTAATTTTAGTTTACAGTCTTGCACATTGCACTTGTCTCCGGAGAGCCCCTATCACCAAAACAATTACTAGTATGTGCAAACATACCTGGCAATAAATCTGATTTCTGATTCTGAGAGCGTTGGGAGTTCATTTAGAATTGAAACATTAAAATGTATTATGTTTGAGACAGAATGAATTTTGTGTAATATTTAAACAAGGAGCAATGCTTTATTCCAATGACATTCTTTATAATTGCTTATTTGAAGTTCATCTTTACACACGGAAGCAAAGTAAAATTTATGTCAAACGAAAAAAATCATATTGTAACCATTGTGACTTGAGTCGCTTTATTATTGTCATTCTGTAGATATGTCACCATTAAAATGAAGGGGACCATGTTGGAAATGACAAGGTCTGCTCTAGATAACTGACTTTGCCAATTACAGTGCTCTGAACAAATCCCCAGGATTGCGTTACTGTCAAGTTGTTGTAGCATCAAATTCAAGTCTTCACTAAGTAACTAAGCTTAGGTAACCTAAAATTATTATATATAATCACTACTTCAACTGTGAATTTTTCCATAAGCTAATTATGCTACATATTGGTAGAAAAACTTTTCTAGTGTAATAAACAGAATTGTTTTTTCAAAGGACAGAGGAATGAAATGGGGGGAAAGGTGTGATGCCAGAAAGGACCAGAGATGGGAATCACCAGAAGGCAACAACTTGCACAAGTGGGTACCAGTGAACAACACCTCAGAGCCGGTTGCAAAACTAATATTTACAATAATCACATTATTAGATATCTGATCCATTGAAATTTTGACAACTCCATGCACCATACCACTTTATCTGGTCACTCCGAGTGTAACGACGCGGTAATGGCAGAGAATAAAGCCGGATCTATAATGCAGTGAAGACGTGAAGGTTTATTTACAAGTGTGGTGACGTGATGCATAAAGTGCTCAGACATACACAAAACACAAAGACGAGACTATAAATAAGACACGAAAATTCACACTTCTCTTTTACCGATGGAAACTGACAAGCATATGCGAAATAACGGTGACACAGAATAATAAAGTGCTGACAATGTTCCTGCTTGCCATTGAATTTCATAGGTGGGGCGAGATGCTTTCCCGCAGGTGTCAGCACTAGCACTCGGGCTAGGAAGCCTGTCCTGTAAGAGATTGCACTGCCTGTGTGTGTAGCCGGATAGCGGTAACTAGAAGCTTAGCCTCCGTAGCATTAAATGCTAGCGCTAGCTTGGCTAGACGTGCGGACAAAAACTCTGGGCTGAACGGTTTAAAAATGAGTCCTTCACCCAATTACTTCCCACTGGATCCGTGGTAGGTGGGCGATTCTGTAACGACGCGGTTATGGCAGAGAATAGAGCCGGATCCATAATGCAGTGAAGACGTGAAGGTTTATTTACAAGTGTGGTAACGTGATGAAGTGCTCAGACATACACAAAACACGAAGACATGGAGACGAGACTATAAACAAGACACAAAATATACACAAGCGAGGTAAGCCAAAACAATAACAAACACGATCGTAAGCCAACCTTTCTAGAACAAGATATTTAACCATAACACTAAAGCCGTACCTTGCTTTACTTTAATCACCCACCCTACCGGCGCGTCGCCTTAAATATTATGTCATCGCCCTGCCAGGACAACAACGCTAAACATGGGGGTGGCACTTCGTCTGCCGACGCCGCATGGGGGGTGGAGCCTTGTCTGCTGACGCCACGTGAGGGGCGGAGCCCAGCCAGCCACCTTACATAGCCTTGCTCTCTAAAGTACGCCTCCTGGCGTCCACAAGAGCGCAGCCCAAGAAAGACAAACCAAAAATAAAAAGAAAAAACTGAAACACTGTCCCTGAACCAAAATACACAAACATAAAAAAAGACAGGGGAGACAAGGCAGAGCTCAGTCAGCCATCTTACACCGAGCTTGTGTCGTTTCCATATTTTTTCTAAACTTTCAGACTTAAAATAAGACATAAAAGAGTTTCAAACTGTAAGTCTACTTCCATTGGCCTACCAGTTGCTCCTGTGTTTCAAAAAATTCAGCTTAATCCCGTTATCATATCTGATATCCTAAATTATGATCACCATTTCGGTGAATAAGTTATTCTAGCCTTTTGTTCTGAATATTCTTTTTCTTCTTCTTCTTGTTCTTTTGGCTGCTTCCGTTAGGGGTCGCCACGGCAGATCGCTCTTCTCCACACTCTGTCTTCTACATGTTCCTCATTTACCCCATCTGCCAGCATGTCTTCCCTCACCACATCCATAAACCTCTTCCTTGGTCTTCCTCTTTTCCTCCTGTCTTGCACCTTCATCCTCAGCAAAAGGCAGATATATAAGCAGATGTATGAGAAGTTGAACAATAAGAAGGGAGAAAAGGATTCTTACCGGTTGGCTAGGCAGAGAGACAGCTGGAAAGGATGAACTACAAGTTAGAGCAATAAAGGATACAGATGGAAATGTGTTGGCTAGTGAAGAAAGTGTGTTGAGAAGGTGGAGAAAGTATTTTGAGCAGCTGATGAATGAGGAAAGAGAGAGAGAACATTTGGATGATGTGGAGATGGTGGAGCAGGAAGTGGGAGCAGCTATTAAAAGGATGAAAAGTGGAAAGGAGGTTGGACCAGATGACATTCCAGTAGAAGCGTGGAGATGTTTAGGAGAGATAGCAGTGGAGTTTCTGTCTAAATTGTTTAACAGGATTTTTGAAAGTGAGAGGATGCCTGAGGAATGGAGAAGTAGTCATGCAGTAATTACAGGGGAATGAAGTTGATGTGTCACACTATGAAACTATGATAAAGAGTAGAGGAAGCTAGGCTGAGGAAAGAGATGGTCATCTGTGAGCAACAGTATGGTTTTATATCAAGGAAGAGTACTACAGATGCAATCTTTGCTTTGAGGATGATGATGATGGAGAAGTATAGGGAAGGCCATTAGTAGTTGTATTGTGTGTTTGTGTATCTGGAAAAAACGTACGACAGGGTTCAGAGAGAGGAGTTGTGGTATTATATGAGGAAAACAGGTGTAGAAGAAAAGTATGTGAGGGTGATGCAGGACATGTATGAGGACAGTGTGACAGCAGTGAGATGTGCGGTAGGAATGCCCGAATGGTTCGAGGTGAAAGTGGGATTGCATCAAGGATCGGCTCTGAGCCCTTTCTTCTTTGCAGTGATGAGGGACAGGTTTACATGAGGTCAGACAGGAGTCTCCATCTTCTTCTTCTTCTCCTTTCGGCTGCTCCCGTTAGGGGTCGCCACAGCGGACCACTCTTCTCCACCCTACCCTGTCCGCTATATCTGCCTCTTTCACCCCTACTACCTGCATATCTTCCTTCACCACAACCATAAACCTCCTCTTTGGTCTTCCTCTTTTCCTCCTGCCCGGGACCTCCATCCTCAACATTCTTCTACCAATATAC
>JAOTRA010085277.1:0-12460 GCA_026260255.1 Pseudolaguvia tuberculata | reverse complement strand
GACAGGGTAGGGTGGAGAAGAATGATCCGCTGTGGCGACCCCTAATGGGAGCAGCCGAAAGGAGAAGAAGAAGAAGATTAAGTATTTCATCTGATAAAATATAGTAGCTATGTAATTAATGCATCAGAGGCAATGTTGAGCTGATTGTGCACACGTGTAGATGTAGAGCACTGCAGCGGAAATCACAAGGGGGAACCATTCTCCAATAGACTACTGCAGCATCAGCAGCTTTCAAACCTACTCCGCTGGACCACATTTTTTTACTCTACTCTGCCTTTTTATCCACTAAGAAATTGTGTGTGTCCATGTGTCTGTCTTATACTAACTGACCCTGCATTGTCCCACAGGGCAGGATGATATTACATTCTGTTACCTTGGGCACACACTCATGGCTGACCAAAGATTGTAGTTCTTGCATTTATTTGTGCGAAAGAAGTTTCATCACATAATGCTGGGGAATAAATATGTGTTGAGGAGCGATGTGTAAAAATACAAATATACTGCTGAATTTCATGAACAGAAAATTGCAAGCATTGTGAGTTGAGTTACCCACATGCTCATACAATATTGTGCATACAATATTGATGAAATTCATATTAATGGAAAGCTAGATGAAAAAAGTCTTTAAATAAATGGCAGTGAATAGGATTTCAGGACTCACACACTAGAGAACATTAGGGCACATTTTAAATTTAACAGATTCCCAGGAATCTTCGGAGAACATCCCATCTACGGGCATTTGAGAAAACGTGTTGACGCCTGTGCCTGCAATGATATTTAAATTGTAATAAAGTGCATGCAATGTTTGTTTCAATTATCCATCCATCCAACCATCTATTTATTTGTCTATGTAATACGAACGCATTGTTGTACTAGCAGCATGATTCCAGGTGAACTGTTCACACTGCAGTCAGCTGGCAAAACATCTGAAAAGACAGGTTCCATGTGGTTTGTGTTGTTTACAAAGTTAAAACAGAACTGAATAGCATGTTACTTAATAAATATAAATAAATAAATATATATATATGTTCTGTAATTATATATTTCTGATATACATAGACGTAACATTGCAAGTTTATTTCTATTTCAAAACATCCATTCTGGGGCGGCGTTAGTGGTTAGCATGGATGCCTAACAACTAAAAGGTTCTGGGTTCAAATCTCAGACCAGGGACCTTTCTGTGTGGAGTTTACATATTCTCTGTAAGAACTATGACTCCGGAGGACTGCCTGCAGAGGGTACCCTCGCCCGAATACTAAGGAACTACTTCCTGGTTGAGCAAATTGGGCGTGGGCTTCCTATATAAGCAGGTGGCCTCCTGGAGTGCTTTGCGAAGTATTGTTGCCCTAGGCCTTTACCGAGCGCTGTGTTTCTAGTTTTTTGGATTTTACTTTGGATTATTGACTATTGGATTACGGACTTTGACTGGTATGTCGCGGATAGAATGACACGTACTCTGAATTTATTCAACGGGCTATCCAAGTAGACAATCTTATGTGTAATCACCCCACTAATATGCTACCTTTGCCCTCCGCTATCGAGCCCTCTGTGCCCCGAACGCCCGCGGAGAGTTAGCCCATGCAGATCAGAGCGCACAAACTAAGTCGTGTTGAGAAGTTACGGCGCAAACAGCTTGGACTGTGGTTGTACTGTCGAGAGTCTGGACACCTATGCCCCCACAGTGTCCCGCGTTATCGAGGAGATTGCCGCATCAAGCAAGTGCACCCATTCGGGCTGTCAACATGAGTGCAAGTCTAACAGTTAAAGTGCAAATTCAAGTCTGTGACGTTACGTGTGGGCTTTCTGCCCTTGTGGACTCAGGTTCACCTGTAAACTTAATGGATGAGAAATTGGCAAGAGAATGATGCATGCCCACTGAATTCTGCATCCCACCTCTTCACATAACCACTATAGATGGGCATGCAATTGGAACAGCCATCATGGAGAAAACAAAAGCTCTCCCGCTAATGGTAGGCTCCACCCACTACGAGAAGGCTGCCTTTTATATCACACACGCCCCCAAGACACCCCTCATTTTGGGGTATTCCTGGTTGTCCATGCACGATCCTGTTATCTCGTGGAAGCAAGGGAAAATTGTTCAGTGGTCGCAGTGGTGTAAAAAGTTTTGCATTCATAAAGCCCCAAAGGTCAGCCGAATCTCCTGCTCAACTGTGTCAATGTGTCCAGCCAAAGTGCTTTCGAGACTTGACTGAGGTGTTCAGTAAAGAAAAGACGGCTGAGCTACCGCCTCACTGGGAGGTAGACTGTGGCATTCAGATTTACGAAAACTCTATCCCCCCAAAGAGCCAAGTCTATCCCCTATCAAAACCAGAAATGGAGACCTTGGACAATTACATTGAGGAAGCTCTAGCAACTCGTCACCTGCCGGGGCGGTGTTCTTCTTCATCACGAAGAAAGATGGAAGCCTGCGTCCATGCATTGACTATAGAGGGCTAAACAGTATTCCAGTAAAAAAACACTATCCTCTGCCTTTGGTGCCCTCTGCTCTGGATCAGCTGAAGGGTGCTCGTATTTTCACTTTGTTAGATTTGCGTAGCACCTACAACCTGGTGAGAAACCGTGAGGGAGACGAATGGAAGACTGCCTTCGTCACCCCAAAGGGACACTACGAGTATCTTGAAATGCCTTATGGTAATGCTCCAGCCGTGTTCCAATCTTTTATCAACGATGTTCTCTGCGATTTTCTGAATGTATGTGTGATCGCCTATATTGTCGATATCTTGCTCTTTTCACAGGATGAGAAACAGCATAAGGGGCACGTCAGTTCTTCAGAGGTTGAGGGCAAACAAGCTGTTTGTCAAAGCTGAGAAGTGCGACTTCCACACCATTGAGGTGCAGTTCCTAGGCTACATTGTAAGCACAAAGGGAGTCACGATGGAGCCAGGGCGGGTGCAAGCTGTACAAGGTTGGCCCGCTCATCGGACGGTTAAGGAACTGCAGCGCTTCTTGGGGTTTGCTAACTTCTATAGAAACTTCAGCCTCACAGCTGCACCACTAACTTCCATCCTTAAAGGGAAACCTAACAAGCTAATTTGGATGGATGCTGCAACTAAAGCATTTGAAGTATTAAAGAGCAAATTCACGACAGCACCCACGCTCATGCACCCAGATCTCACGCTTCCTTTTGTAGTTGGGGTGGATGCTAGTAATTGTGGAGTCGGGGCAGTGTTATCTCAGAGGTAAGGCTCTCCTCCTAAACTTTATCCCTGCGCTTTTTTCTCGCGTAAGCTCACTCCGGCAGAGGTCAACTACGATGTTGGCAAAAAGGCCCTGCTGGAGTGGCATCACTGGTTGGAGGGCAGCTCACACCCATTCACTGTGCTTACTGACCATCGGAATCTTGAGTACATAAAGGGGGCTCATAGACTAAATGCACGTCAAGCTTGCTGGGCAGTTTTTCACCCGTTTTAACTTTACTGTTACCTACAGGCCGGGGTGAAAAAATAGCAAGGCCGACGCTCTCTCATGCAGGTACGACCCTGCTGAATGCGACGACAGCAAAAAGAGCATCCTCGACCCAAGCATGGGGGTGGACCCGGTGTTGTGGAATTTAGCGGAGGAGATTCGAGAGGCCAGCAAACGCCTATCCCCACAGCGGGGAACACAACCCGGAAAGATTTTTGTTCTACCTGAGTTTAGTCAGCGGTTAATGAATTGGGCTCACACCTCTCTCAGCACAGGACATCCTGGTACACGGAGAACTATGGAAGTGCTAAGCGACACATATTGGTGGACACGCATGGCGGAGGAGATAAGGTCTTTCGTACAATCCTGTGCGGCGTGTTCTCAGGCTTAAACACCTCTTCATCTGCCTGAGGGTCTGCTGCATCCCCTGCCTATTCCTCAACGACCTTTGTCCCAACTGGCTTTGGATTTCCTCACTGACCTCTCTCTAATGGGTACACCACGGTGCTCACGATGGTAGACCGATTCTTTAAATCCTGCCGACCTAATCCCTTTAAAGGGCTTTCCGTCTGCCGCCCAAACTGCTAACCTACCATTTTGTAATGTTTTCAGGTTTTATGGGCTCTCTGAGGACATTGTATCAGACCGAGGCCCTCAGTTCACATCAAGTGTCTGGAGCAAATTCTGCAAGAGACTTTACATTAATGTGAGTCTCACCTCTGGATACCATCCTCAATCTAATGGTCAAGCCGAGCACATGAATCAGGAGCTGGGGCATTACCTTCGGTCATATTGCGCAAATGAGCAGCAGCGTTGGAGGGCCCTGGGCCGAGTACGCACAAAACTCCCTCAGGCACTCATCGATTGGGTTAACGCCATTTCAGTGTGTTTTAGGTTACCAGCCTCCTCTGTTTCCATGGACTGGGGAGCCATCCAGCGTTCTGTCAGTGGAGGATTGGTACCAACGAAGTGCGCGAACCTGGGAGGTGGTGCATGTGCTGCTGCAAAGGGCCGTACGGTCACAAAAACATCACGCTGACAAGCGACGTCGACCTGCCCCCAGCTACCAGCCTGGCCAGAGAGTGTGGCTGTCCACCAACCACCTGAGACTCAAGCTTCCAAGCAGGAAATTAAGCCCCAAATATACCGGCAGGTTCAGAATCCTCCGACAAGTTAACGAGGTAACCTACAGACTGCAGTTACCTGCTCACATGCGCATTAACCCCACGTTTCACGTCTCGCTCTTGAAGCCCTATATTTCCTCAGTTGGCTCCAGTGAGCCCGAACCAGAATCACTAGCCCCCATCAAGCTGTAGGATGGCCTAGCCTACACGGTACGGGAGATCCTTAGTTCCAGAAGGAGAAGTGGCGGATTGCAGTATTTGGTGGACTGTGAGGGATACGGACCAGAAGAGCAATCCTGGGTAAAAGCTTGTGACATTCTAGATCCTGCGCTCATTCAGGACTTTCATGCCCGCCATCCTCAGCTCCCAGCACCTTGCCCCAGGGGGTGCCCTAGACGACCGCCAAGAGGCGTTACTAGGGGCGGGGATACTGTAAGAACTATGACTCCGGAGGACCACCTGCAGAGGGCGCCCTCGCCCGAATACTAGGGAACTACTTCCTGGTTGAGCAAATTGGGTGTGGGCTTCCTATATAAGCAGGTGGCCTCCTGAGTGCTTTGCGAAGTATTGTTGCCCTAGGCCTTTACCGAGCGCTGTGTTTCTAGTTTCTTGGATTTAACTTTGGATTATTGACTATTGGATTACGGACTTTGACTACTCTCTTTGGACACTGATTTGGTTTATGTTTGCCTTCCCTGATTTCCCCTTTCCTAAATAAATATATAAAGTGATCTACTGCAGTATGGATTCATCTGATTATTCCCAGACAGCACCGATACATTCTCGTTGAACTTGCGTGGGTTTTCTCCAGGTACTCCAGTTTCCTCACACAGTCCCAAAACATGTACATTAGATTGATTGGTGATTATGAATTGCCCATAGGAGTAAATGTGTATGAGTGGTTGTTTGTTTATGTGTGCCTTGTGATGGACTGACTACTGGTGTACCCCTGCCATTCGCCTTATGTGCGCTCCAGCAAGCCCCAGTGAACCGAATTAGGGAATAAGTGGGTAAGAAAATGAATGAATGTACATCCATTCTGGCATGGCAGATCTGAAGTATTGAATTAAAAGTTTAATTTCAAACTTTTGACTTGTTCACTTAATTCTGTAAATCTGTCACACACAATTTCTCAATTAAATCCACACTTCCAGTTTTTTACAACATATATTTAATGGATTGCTGTTTCGTTTTATTCATTCTCCAAATGACTGCAGGTTATGACTGACCTAATCCAAGGTGAAAACTCCTCAGGTGCGATCAGCTGAATCACTGAAAGCTCAGCTCCATATCTTATAGTCTTCACACCTGCCTTTCTTGAATCCCCAAATCCCTGAGGCAATATGCTTCTCTTTAAAAACAGACAATCCCAGTGTGTTTTCTGGGGGATCGCTTCATAAACAACAAATCCCCTACAATCTATCATTTTATCTCAGTTGTTTTAAAACCTGTATAACTAGTGTGTGGACTATTCGACCAAAAGCCCTTTGACAAAGCTTTTAAATTATCCAAGAATCCCCTGATTCCATATTTACATGGAAGGAACTGGGCTATATTATGAATGAGAAAAAAAACATGTTTGTAATTATAGAAAATGTAATCACATCAAAGTCTTTGTTTATTTAAAAAAATATTCTCTAGTTGCATGTCGCCAGTCCTTTAGATTAATTGCAAAACATTTGAAATTCCATGGCAACCTTTACATGAACAGAATTTCATGAAAATAACTATTAAGCATGCGGGTGAATCTATCATGCTTTGGGGTTGTTTTGCAGCCAGTGGCACAGGAAACATTGTATGGGTGGAGGGAATAATGGATTCCACTAAAGCCAGCAAATTCTAGAAGCAAACGTCACACTATCTGTAAAAAAGCTGAAGCTGAAATGAGGATGACTTCTACAAAAGGACAATGATCCTAAACACACCTAGAAATCCACTATGGAACCTCAAGAGAGGCAAGCTGGAGGTTTTGGAATGTCCAAATCTCCTGATTTAATGTGTTTACCAAATGTAGCTGAAACTAATGTACATGTTTTTGGGCGGAAATCTTAGTTTTTTGTTATGAGGCAACCTTTTTGTTGTGAGGCAACCTTGCTAACCACTACTCCACCATGCTGCCCTCAAACAAAATATAACATATTGCTGTAAATCATGCCAGCAAGACAAATGGTTATTTAATTAAGGGAAAAGTAGATTAAAAGTGTAATGTTTGTTGAATCTGGCTCTGTTTATTGCAAGTAGAAGGCCATCTACACCAACATGAGTATGTTTCTATCCTATTTGAAGCTCACAGTCCTCAACAGAGCCAGACTGTATCCAGCCCTGTTGGTTAATTCAGCACAGAAATAATTACCATAGTTTTCCCATTAACATTTCCCAGTAATGACCTTGGTTTCTTGCCTCTGGCGCCTCTGGTTTGCTTATTTGGGGTTCTTCATTTACAGATAAGAGTTAAATTGAATTGAGTGGTTTTGTTGTAATTATTGTTTAGATAAATAAAAAACTAGATAAATAAAGAAGACATCAAGAAATAATTCAATAAACTGCAATATTTTTTGGAATGATTAATTAATGCTAAAATAACCCAAGATATACATATAACTGTATGTTTTATTCATATTAAATGTGAGTTGAGACAAAGTTATTGTTATATTTAGATCTTTTAATATATTGTTCATTGAAAAAGGGTTCTTTTTAATATAGTTTGTATTTGTGTGTCATTCAGTTGTCCCACCATGCCACTGATGAGTTTCTAATGTTACACTAAATGCATATATTCGCCCACCGATATATTCCACTATTTTTACAAGAGATACAATGCATCATCTAACTTGGAGAGAAGGACTGCAATATGAAGTGACCAAAAGAGAACAAAAAAAATTGCTGCAGATGAGTGCAGAAGTGACACATGGTAATAAAAGAGGGAAATGCGAGATGCTTTGTCTACGCCTGAGGAAAAAATAATGTAATGCACCAGCTGCCTGCATGGTTTTTTTTTTTGCTGCATTCAAAAATTGTTTTTTACTTCATTGGACAAAAATAAAAGAAGCTATTATCATTGCACTGCTTTTGCCAAATGCAGGAGCAAAGAAAAGTACACAATCTACCAGTATTTTTGTATATAGCCAATTCTGAAAAAAAAAAACCCCCAAATTATTACTTTTGAATAAAAGCCGGATCAATGGGGTCAATTCTAGATTTATGAAATGTTAGATTTAACAGAACTGGTGTCATTGGGATGGAGGCCAAACCGTGCTTTTTGTGTAAGTAGATGAAATGAATGTTGATGTTCATTTTCTCTGCTTAGAGTGTACAAAATTACAACCACACAAGACTTGCAATAATAGTAGCACAAGGTATTTGACTGCTGATTGAAACATTGAGTTTAATTCCCCGGCTCTAAACCCCCACCGCAGTTATGAATGAAACTAGGAGAACATTGTCTGGCAAATGTTATCAATGTAAATATCAACCCACAATTTTGCTTAGAAAGTTGTACGAGATGGGTTCAATTTCCAGGTTGAGTCAGAGTCAGTGCAGGACAGTGTATTCCACTGTCTTTCATAGGACTTAAGGGGCAAGCAAAACAATTTACCAACATGGCATGGTTGCTGATGTCAATAGAAAGGTGACTTTCATTAGCATAAGTATCTAAGTATCTAAAGTAATTTCTGACAATGACAGGTGGTGCAAGTGGGGACAGTTACGGGGACAGTGGTGGCTCATTGGTTAAGGTGCCGAGTTGTTGATTGGTAGATCAGGAAGACCTGTGTTCTAGCCCCACCACTGCCAGGGAAGACCTGGGCTCTGCCACTGTTGGGTTCTTGAGTTCTTAATCCGCCCTGCTCCAGTGGTGCTGTACTGTACAATAGCTGATCCTACACTCTCACCCTGAACTTAATAAGATGGGGATATGCGAAGAAAACATTTTACTGTACTCTGTATAATTATATATGTGAGAACAATTGAATCCCTTTCCCTTTCACTTTTCTGAAATAGGCATCTATAAATATTCAGATCTCATTGTTAAAAGTTGTTGTTTACTGTGGTTTATACAGTCTCTCTCTCTCTCTCTCTCTCTCTCTCTCTTTCTGTCTCTCTCACCCACTGGGATTGATGTTCAGAAGCAGAGTGTATGACACTGTAATGTACAATGTTTTACTTCACTCATTTTGTATGTGCACACACTTTATACCATATCTACATCGAGACAGACACACAGTTTACCCCTGCATTAGTCTCTCTCACTTATGTCTCTCCTCCTATGTCTCAAATTCTCAAGGGCAGACATGGCTTCAGTAGCCATTTAGAAACAAGTTTATAAAACCATCTAAGAGTCATCCTGTGCAGGAAGTCTGTCAGTGTTTGGGTGTTCTTCCTTTACAGAACCTCAGGGTATGCTTTTTGCAGTAGTTTTTAGAAAGTTACTCTGTATGTTGATAGCCAAACTATGTGTGACTAATGACCTGTATAAGCATTTTTGGTGTTTGTAAAACTGTGAGGTTGATCAGAATGTCTGGGGTACAATTACATAATTTCAATAATATTCAGACCTTCTTAAATTTTTCACTCGTTATATTGCAGCTGTTTGCTAAAATAATTTTAAGTGAATTTTTCCTCCTTAATTGTAAGGACTGTGCCTTCAGAGGACCGCCTGCAGAGGGCGCCATCGCCCGAGTTCTAATGGACAATTTCTGAGTCGGCCATATTGGGCGTGGTCTGCCTATATAAGCAGGTGGTTCTCTAAAGATCTTTGCGAAGTATTGTTGCCCTAGGCCTTGCTAAAAAATCTCTATTTTCTTAGCACCATCGCCAGAGTTCTAATGGACAATTTTTGCTATTAGAGAGGACAATCTCATGCGCAATCATTCAGCTACGTCGGCAGCTGCTCCTTCGCCTATTATGCCTACTTTATCCGGTGATAAAACGGAGAGTGAGCCAATGCAGATCGGGGCGCATAAGCTCAGTGCTGCTGAAAAACGTCGCCGAAGGCAATTGGGATTGTGCATGTATTGTGGGCAACATGGACATTTATGTTCTCAGTGCCTCTTTCTGAGCTGTCCCGCAAGTAAGTTCAACCATTTGTTTTTCGGTTAAAGTGCAATTGCAAGATTATGATTTAATTGGTGTTCTTTCTGCCCTCGTGGACTCAGGTTCAGCATTAAATTTGATGGACGTGAATTTGGCCAAAAAGCTGAATATTCCCTTCGAACCATGCACCTCCCCACTATGTATAACTGCTATTGATGGGCACAAGATTGGCACGGCCATTACAAAAAAAAACCAAGGCTCTCCAGCTCATTGTGAACACCCACCATCACACAGTTTTCTTCTATCTCACTCATGCCCCTAAGACTCCCCTCATTCATGGCTAGTTAAACATGACCCTGTCATCTCGTGGAGACGGGGAAAAATTTTGCAGTGGTCACCGAGTTGCAACCTACGCTGTTTGAAGAGAACTTCGAGGGTGAGTTCTGCCCCCTGTCTTACTATGTCTTCGAGCTCAAATAACATCCCCACATGCTACCATGATTTAGCTGAAGTGTTGAACTGCCCCCACATCGCGAGGTAGACTGTGCTATTCGAACTACTTGATCAAAATGCACCCCCCAAGAGTCGAGTCTATCCACTGTTCAGACCTGAGTTAGATGCTTTGGACAAATACATTGCTGAAGCACTTGCAGGACACATTGCAGGGCACTTGCAGGTTTTTCTTTATTACCAAGAAAGATGGTAGCCTCCAGCCTTGCATAGACTACAGGGGTCTCAATAGCATCACGGTAAAAAATTATTACCCTTTGCCTTTAGTCCCATCAGCTCTCGAGCAATTGAAAGATGCGAAGCTATTTACTAAGCTGGATTTGCGGAGTGCATATAACTTGGTACGGATCCATAAGGGGGATGAGTGGAATATTGCCTTCGTTACCCCCAAGGGCCACTATGAATATTTGGTGATGCCTTATGGGTTGTGCAATGCTCCTGCTGTTTTTCAGTCTTTTATAAATGATGTGCTAAATGAATTTCTTAATGTTTGTGTGATTGTCTACATTGATTACATTTTGATCCACTCACAGGATGAGGAACAGCATAGCGGGCATGTAAAAGCAGTGCTGCATCGTCTTTTAGAGGACCACCTGTACGTGAAGGCAGAAAAGTGTCATTTTCACACCACAGAGGTACAGTTTCTGGGTTATATTGTTAACACCTCCGGCATCTCAATGGAGACCAGCAGGGTGTTGGCAGTACAAGATTGGCCCATAACTCGTACAGTCAAGGAGTCAAGGAACTTTTATAGGCGGTTCATACGCAATTTCAGCCACACTGCCGCTGAAGGCGGGCACCATCGCCCGAGTTCTAATGGACAATTTTTGAGTCGGCCATATTGGGCGTGGTCCGCCTATTTGAGCAGGTGGTTCTTTGAAGATCTTTGCGAAGTATTGTTGCCCTAGGCCTTGTTAAGCAATCTCTATTTCTCAGTTTATTTATGCTATTTGGATTAGTGACCTTTTCTGTGTTTCTGACGATTCTCTTGATTACCCCTTTTGGATTTGTCTGCCTTCCACTTCCCCTTTCCAAAATAAATACCTTATACTAAACTCTGCATCATGGATTCTACTAACTTGCCTATAGCCTGTATGTTACATTAATGTACACACAGCATCCCATATTGACAGATATTCTGATTTGTTGACATTTTCGCTTATTTTTTAAATAAAGAAAAACTAAAATATCACCTGCTCCTAAGTATTCAGACACTTTGCTTATTATTTAGGAAGTAGTGGCTTGGTGGTTAAAGTGTTGGACTAACACCCGAAAGACCATGGTTTGGATTCCCAGCACCACCAAGCCCCCACTATGGGGTCCCTGAGCAAGTGCATCTGGGTAAGGGCGTCTGCCAAATGCTTAACTTTAACTGCAGTAGAAGCACCCTTATGAGCTAATACAGCCATGATTCTTTTTGGGAAAATGCAACAAGTTTTTCATTGTAGATCCTTTCCAGTTCAGGTGTCAGGTTAGATGGTAAACATTGGTGGACAGCCATTTTAAGGTCTCTCTATATATGCTCAAATGGGGCTCTAGCTGGACCACAGAGCTGTTGTAAAGCCACTCCTTTCTTATTTTATCTGTGTGCTTAGGGTAATTAACTTGTAGGAACGTAATGCATCGGCCATCCTAAGCACTCTCAAGAAGGATATCCATGATGGTTGCATTCATCTTTTCCCCGACTGCAACCAGTCGTCCTATCCCTGCAGCTGAAAAACACCCTCACAGCTTCCACCACCATGCTTCACTGTTAGGACTGTATTGGACAGGTTATGAACAGTGCAAGGTTTTCTCCACACATACCACAGTTACAGTTAAGCATTTGGCAGATGCTCTTATACAGAGCGACTTACATTTGATCTCTTTTTTTTTAGCAATTGTGGGTTAAGGGCTCACAGTGGTTGCAATATTCGAACCCCGGTCTTTCTGGTTATTTTCCAACAACTAAACCACTAGGCTACCCCTTCCCACATACAGTTTATAATTAAGGCCAAAAAGTTCTATCTTGGTCTCATCAGACTAGAGAATCTTATTTTTCACCATCATTGAGTCCTTCAGGGTGTTTTTCACTGAGGAGAGTCTTCCGTCGGGCCACTCTGCCATAAAGCCCTGATTGCTGGAGAGCTCTCTACAACTTTCCCATCTGCCAACTCTCTGGAGCTCTTTGGGCTTATCTTAACTGTGCCTTGACACAATTCTGTCTCTGAGCTCTTAAAGCAGTTTCTTTGACCTCATGATTTGCTCCAACATGCACTGGAATGTCATATAGAGTGAGGCTTACAGGTCCAACCAGTATAATTAAACACATCTGTACTTAAATGAAGCTGTAAAACCAAGGATCAGAAATTTTATATATACATATATAT